>JAJSRW010001288.1:17500-29017 GCA_022414725.1 Microglena sp. YARC | reverse complement strand
AAAAAGAGAGAGATACACCCACCCACACATGACTTTATGCTAAGCCACACCACACCAACATTACTGCCTCACCTCCCATTGGATGACGCAGCCGTCACTGCCCAAACCATCCACAACACACCCACACCTGGAATGAATGCCTACCACACCACCCACACCATACTGCTCACCTCACATTGGATGACGCAGCGTCACTGCCACCACATCGCACACCCACCCACACTGAATTTAATGCTTACCACACAACACACATCTGCCTCACTCCCATTGGTGAGCAGCCGTCACTGCCACAAGGCATCCACACCCACACTGGAATTTAATGCTACACCACACCACACCATACTGCCTCAGCTTCCCATTGGAATGCAGCAGCGTCACTGCCCAAACCATCCACAACCACCACCACTAGGAATTGAATGCTACGACACACAACATACTGCTCACCTCCATTTGGATGACGCAGGCGTCACTGCCCACAACCATCACATCCACCCACACTGGAATTGAATGCTACACACCACACCGAACCATACTGCCTCACCTCCTTGGATTGACGCAGCGTCCACTGCCACACCCATCACACCCACCACACTGGAACTTGAATGCTACAAACACACACCACAACCATACTGCTCACTCCATTGGATGAGCAGGCCGTCACTAACCCGGCACCATCCACACCCACCATCACTGGAAATTGAATGTACCACCCCACACCAATACTGCCGTCAACCTCCCATTGTGATGACGCAGCGTTACTGCCACACCCACCACACCACCACGTGGATTTGAAAATGCTACACCACACCCAACCATCTGCCTCACTCCATTGGATGAAGCAGCCGTCACTGCCCAGCAACCATCCACAAGCCCCCCACACTGGGAATTGAATGCTACCACAGCGCAACCATAGCCATACTGGCCTCACTCCTTGGATGATGAGCGTCACTGCCCCCCATCCACACCCACCCCATGGAAATTGAATGCTAACCACACCACACGCACCCATTACCTGCCTCACCTCCCATTGATGACGCAGCCGTCACTACCCACACCCATCCACACACCCACACTGGAAAGAATGCACCACCCACACAAGCATACTGCCCTCACCTCCATTGGATGACGCGCAGTCCTGCCACCCCATCCACACCCCACCCACACTGGAATTGAATGCTACCACACCACACACATCATACTGCTCACCTCCCATTGGATGACGCAGCCGTCACTGCCCACACCCTCCAACCCCCACATGGAATTGAAAATGCTACCCCACCACACCCACCATACTGCCTACTCCAATTGGATGACGTGCACGCCGTCACTACCCACACCCATCCACCCCACACACTGGAATGAATGCCTACCACACCAACTACCACACCATATGCCTCACCTCCGCATTGGATGACGCAGCCGTCACTGCCCACAAACATCCAGCACCCCCCACACTGGAATTTGAATGTCCACACAACACACCATACTGCCTCACTCCCATTGGATGACGCAGCCGCGTCACTACCCACACCCATCCACACCCACCCACACTGGAAATGAATGCTACCACACCACACCACACCATACTGCCTCACCTCCCATTGGATGACGGCAGCCGTCACTTGCCCACAACCATCCGACACACCCACCACACTGGAATTTAATGCTTACCACACCAACACACGCAATACTGCTTGCTCACCTCCATTGGATGACGCAGCGTCATGCCACAACCATCCACACCCACCCACACTGGAATTGAATGCTACCACACCACACCACACCATACTGCCTCACCTCCCATTGGATGACGCGCGTCACTGCCCACAACCATCCACACCCACCCACACTGGAATTGAATGCTAACCACGCACACGCACACCATACCTGCCTCACTCCATTGGAAATGACGCAGACGTCATGCCCCACCCTCCACACACCACACCACACTGGAATTGACACCATGCTACACACCACACCACACCATACTGGCCTACTGCCACCTCCATTGGATGACGCATTGGATGAACGCAGCGTAACTGCCCACCATCCACACCACCACCGTCACTACCCACACCCATCCACACCCACCCACACTGGAATGAATGCTAACCACAGGCCCACGCACCCCATGACGCAGCGTCACTGCCCACCCTCAACCACCCCAACTGGAAATGAATGCTGCATACTGCCTCCATTGGAGCGTCACTGCCAAACATGACACGCTACACACCACACACACATGAGCGTGACGGCAGTCGTACTGCCGATTCCACCGCCACCCATCTCCACAGCTGCCTCACCTCCCATTGATGCCACCCACTGCCACAACATCCACACCACATCCACAACATGGAATGTGAATGCTACCCACCAACAAACCATACTGGGCCTCACCTCCCATTGTGACGCAGGCACGTCTGCTACAATCCACACCACACCATAGCCCAAACCATCATACACACCCACACCCACACACTGGAAATGAATGCTACACACACACACACCACACCTAAATTAACTGCCTCACCTCCCATTGGATGACGCAGCGCCGTTTCACTGCCCACGACACCATCCGACACCACCCCCACACTGGAATTGAATGCTACAGCAACCACACCACACCATACTGCTCACCTCCCATTGGATGACGCAGCCGTATCACGCCACAACATCACACCACCACACTGGAACATGAATGCTAACAACACGTCACAGTCACACATACTGCCATACCATACTACTCCATTGATGACGCAGGCGTACAGCCCAGCCACCCATCCACACCACCCACACTGGAATTGAATGCTACACACACACAACCATATGGGAGCCTCAACCTCCACTCCCTTGGATGAACGCAGCCGTCACTGCCACACAACCATCCACACCAGCACCACACTGGCAATGAATGCTACACCACACCACACCCATACTGCCTCACCTCCCATTGATAGATGGAGACGCACGACGTCCACTGCCCACAACCATCCACACAGCCCCACACACTGGAATTTAATGGACATGCTACCACAACCAAAACCACACCATACTGCCTCAACACTCCCATTGGATGAACGGCACGGCCGTCAAGCCACACCATCCACACCCACCACACTGGAATTGAATGCTACCACACACACACACCATATGCCTCCTCCTGGGCATGGACGGCAGTCAGCTGGCCAACAACCATCCACCACCCCGCAACACTGAATTAAATGCAAGCCACACCATACGCCTCACCATTGGATTGTCACTGCCCACAACCATCCACCCACCCACACATGGAATTGAAGCTACCTGGAATTGAATGCTACCCACAACTCACATTGGATGACGCAGCCGCACACAACATCCACACCCACACGAAAATTTGAATGCTACCACACCACACCACACCATACTGCCTCACCTCCCATTGATGACGCAGCCGTCACTGCCCACAACCATCCACACCCACCCACACTGGAATTGAATGCTACCACACCACAATATGTCACTGCATTGGATGAGCAGGCGTCACTGCACATACCTCCACAACCTCACCCATTGCACACGACACCCACCACCATCACCTCCCACAGCCCACACCCCCAACATCCACACCCACCCACACTGGAATTGAATGCTACCACACCACACCACACCATACTGCCTCACCTCACCATTGGATGACGCAGCCGTCACTGCCCACAACCATCCCACCACACCCCACACCCACCCATGCTACCACACCACACCACCACCAATACTCTCACCTCCCATGATGGATGACGCAGCCGTCACTGCCCCACCCACCACATGAATGAATGCACCCACCCACACTGGAATTGAATGCTACCACACCACACCACACCATACTGCCTCACCTCCCATTGGATGACGCAGCCCGTCACTGCCCACAACCATTCCACACCCACCCACAGACTGGAATTGAATTGCTACCACACCACACCACACCATACTGCCTCACCTCCCATTGGATTGACGCAGCCGTCACTGCCCACACCATCCACACCACCCACACTGGAATTAATGCTACCACACCACACCACACCATACTGCCCCTCACCTCCATTGGATGACGCAGCCGTCACTGCCACACCCATCCACACCACCCACACTGGAATTGAATGCTCCACACCACACCACACCATACTGCCTCACCTCCCATTGGATGACGCAGCGTCATGGCCCACTGCCACAATGCCATCACCAAACACCAACCATACTGCCTCACCTCACATTGGATGACGCACACTGCTGCTACCACACCACACCACCATATTGCAGCCGTCAACTGCCATCCACACACCCAATGGAATTTAATGCTACCACACCACACCACACCATACTGCCTCACCTCCCATTGGATGACGCAGTCCTACGCCACACACTCGGAATTGAAATGCGCTAACACCACACACACATATACTGCCTCACCTCCCATTGGATGACGCAGCGTACCACTGCTACCGCCACCCACACACTGCACACACCTCCCTCCATGGATGACGCAGGCCACACTGTAATTGAATGCTAACACCGCACACACCATACTGCTGACCAGCCTGCCATCACACCATCCACCTGGATGACGCAGCCTCACTGCCCCCATTGCTGACCAACACCACCTTGCCCAATACTGCCTCACCTCCCATTGGATACGCAGCGCGTCACTGCCAATCTGCTACCACACACCCACCCACTGACCAGCCCGTCACTGCCCACAACCACACCAATCCCACCCCCCACACTGGAATTGAATGGACATACTGACCTTCCCATTGGATGCAGCCGTCACTCCATCCACATCCCACCCACACTGGAATTGAATGCTACCACACCACACCACTACCACACCAACCACACATAATGTGCTCAATTATGACGCTAGCCGTCCCAAAAAAAAAACTTTTTTACTGCCCACAACCATCCACACCACCCACACTGGAATTGAATGCTACCAGACACCACACCACACCATACGCTCACCTCCCATTGGATGACGAGCCATCACTGCCAGCTGATAGAAAGCGTACTGAAGTTGACGCCGCAATCTTTTTTAGGGGAATCGCATCCTCAAGTAGTGCTCGGGGCACATATGTCATTCGCCGCCATACACTGCAACGCGGTTGAAAATAAAATTTAAAAAATTTAAAAAACACAGTGCAGGTTTCAGCATGAGAATTTTTTTAAACACAGTGCAGGTTTCAACATGAGACATGTTGAAAATTTCACTGCGTTCATCTACCCAGTAAATCAAGTCTTAGGCAGCTAAAATAAAAGCTGCCTCAAGTGGGCCCTTCCCGCCAGGGGGAAGGGCCCCGCTCGCGAGTACCGGCCTGAGGGCCATTAAGTAGCTTGAAGGCTTGCGAGTACCGCCCAGATACAGGGGCCATAAAGGTACTTGAAAGAGGGTTCCAAACTGTCCTTACTGTTCTATATCCAGTTGATTTATAAAATAGTAGCTCCAATGAATAAAGCCGCGGTTCATATATATAGGCTGTTTAATTGAGTCTTCGGGGGTTAGCTTTGGTAGGGGCGCTGGATTGACTAATTCTTGGAGAAGAAAGAATGAGACATGGGCTATGGTGTTATTGACTGGGGTTAGCATCCTCAGGACGTGAACGCCTCTGTACAGCTGCTACAATGAGTTTTTGCTCCTTTAGGGTATGTTGGCCTACTTTGAATATTTGGAGGGGGAGAGAGAAAAGAGAAGAGAAGAGAGAGAGAGAGAGAGAGAGAGAGAGAGAGAGAGAGTTGGGGATCTTGAATCGGGTCTCAGGCAGCGGACATTTCGGCCAAATGGTAGCAAGAGAGATAAAAGGCCGCCATGCAGTTGATGAAGATGCGTGAAGTGTTGCGGGAGTATGAGGGTGTTGTGGTGGGGGGTGATGGGATGGGTGGGGTCATGTGTCGTGGTGTGTGTGTGAAGGGAGTATGAGGGGTTGTGTGAAGGATGGGGGAGGGTGCTGTCATTCTTTGCCATTCTTCAAACTCATCATTTCGGCCAAACAGGGGGAGGGGGGGGGGGGGGGGGGGGGGGGTCTCCAGTAGCCGCTATCGCAATACTATTATGCAGAAACAAAATCCCTTGATTTGGCCTGCCACGGATTGTGAACAAACATACATGACACATACATGACACATACATGACACTTACATGACAATACATGACCTCCACCAGATTTGTGAACAAACATACATGACACATATGTTTTGAATAGTGCAGAATCTCTCAAGGCATTCCAATCCTTCAACATTTTGCAGCGTGATGCTGAATCTAGAACGCCAACCCAACCAGCACAACATCCAACCCACATTCACATCCAAACCCAACACCCAATCCACATTCAACCCACACCAACATACAACCCAACCCAACACCCACATCCAACCCAACACCCACCTGAGATCCATCGTTAAGTTGAATCTTGCAGCCAGGATTATGAGCCTCAAACTTGTGCATCACTTTGTTGGTGGCTCCAGATCATCACATTCAAACTAACCCCACATCCAACCCAACCCACACCAACCCAACCCCAAATGCCACAAACCCCACAACCCAACACCACATTCAACCAACCCACATCCAACCCAACCCCACACCCAACCCAACCCCACATCCAACCCACCACAACCCAACCCCAACCCACACCCAACCCCACATCCAACCCAACTCCACACCCAACCCAACCCCAAATACAAAAGCCAAGCCCACACCACACCCAACCTGCCAACACCCACATCCAACCCAACACACACCTGGGATCCATCGTTAAGTCGAATCTTGCAGCCAGGGTCATGAGCCTCAAACTTTCGCATCAGTTGGTATGTGATCCAGTCGTAGGGAAGGGGGAATCCACAGACCAATCGGAGCATGAAGAGAAAATGGGTGTTGGTGTTTGGTATTGGCATAAGAGAGTGGTGGTGGTGGTGAGGGGTGGGGGTTTGAGTAGGGTGGTTGGGGATTGGGGTTGGTTGAGGGGGTTGGGGACTTTCGGCATCAGTTGGTAGGTGGCTCCAGCTCTATAGGGAAGGGGGAATCCACTGACCAATTCTGGAGCATGAGAGAAGATGGGTGTTGGTATTGTGCATCGGGGAGTAGGGGTGTGTGTGTTCGGGGGGGTGAGGGGGAGTGGGGGGGTGGCTGATTTGGGGTGGCTTGGGGGGAAGTTAGGGTGTTTGTGGGGGGGTGAGTACTTCCTCACTAGTTGGTAGGTGCTCCAGCTTCGAGTAGGGAAGGGGGGATGCATAGCCTGATCTGGAGCATGAGAGAAGACTTTGGTTTGGTGTTCCATAGGGGAGTGGTGTGTGTGTGTGTTTCGGGGATCTTCCTCACTAGTGGTTAGGTGGCTCCAGCTCGAGTAGGGACGGGGGGGGTGCATAGCCTGATCTGGAGCATGAGAGAAGATGGGTGTTGGTGTTGGTGTTGGGCATAGGGGAGTAGTGTGTGTGTGTTTGGGGACTTCCTCACTAGTTGTTAGGTGGCTCCAGCTCGAGGAGGGACGGGGGGGATGCATAGCCTGATCTGGAGCATGAGAGAAGATGGGTGTTGGTGTTGGGCACAGGGGAGTGGGGGGGTTGTGTTTGGGGGATTGAGTAGGGGTGGTTGAATTGCGGTGGTTGAGGGTTTTTTAGGACTTTCGCATCAGTTGGGAGGTGGATCCAGCTCGAGTAGGGAAGGTGGGAATGCATAGCCTGATCTGGAGCATGAGAGAGGATGGGTGTTGGTGTTGATATTGGGCATAAGAGAGTGGTGGTGGTGGTGGTGGTGTGGGGGGGGGTGAGTAGGGGGGGTTGGGGGAGTTGGGGTGGTTGAGGGGTTGGGGACTTCCTCACAAGTTGGTAGGTGCTCCAGCTCTAGTAGGGAATCCACTGACCAATCTGGAGCATGAGAAAAGATGGGTGTTGGTGTTTGGCATGGAGTTGGTATTGGTTGATGCTGGGCATGGGGGAGTAGGGGGGGGGGGGGGGGGGGGGGGGGGGGGGGGGGGGGGGGGGGGGGGGGGGGGGGGGGGGGGGGGGGGGGGGGGGGGGGGGGGGGGGGAGGGGATTTGGGGGATTGAGTAGGGTTGGCTGAGTCTGGGTGGTTGGTGGGTGTTAGATGGGTAGTTGGGGGTATTTGAGAAACTTCCTCACTACTTGGAAGGTGGCACTCAGTGTTTTCACATTTTCAGTGTTTTGTTAATGGCTTCATCAATTTTACCAGCACAGCACCACCACCATATTCCCCGTTCCGCAAGTTGCAGGTGACCCACAACGTTCATAAAAAGGGTAATGATAACGCCTGGTGGGGGCGTGGGTGTTAGGGGAACCCGTCGTACGTGGGGCGGAGAACGGTCTACCACCTCGACTGGACAAGCTACCATCGCGGTTGACAACGACCTGCAACGCTAAGGGTGACCGTTGGGGGAATCGAACCCCAACAACATATTCCCTTCCAGACCATAGTGGCAGCTGACCCACCTGCCCAGTGGCAAAGCCAGAAATGATGCACAAGTAGCCTGGCTCTGCCATGTGGTGCATAGCTACCATGGAGTAATTAAAAAAAAAATCCAAGTGTTTCTCCAAATGTTTTCAGTGTGTTTTGAATGCCATCATCATCATCATCATCAATCATGATCATCATCATCATCATCATCATCATCATCACCATCACCATCACCATCACCACCATTACCACCATCACCACCATTACACATCAACCACCATCACCACTTACAAACTAACAGCAGATTCCCTTCCAGGCTAAAGTTGCAGCTGACCCACCTGCCCCTGTGGCAAAGCCTGTGATGAATGCACGAGTCCGCCTGGCGCTGCCATGTAGTGCAGAGCTACCATGGCAGTGTATTTTCTCAGTTTTCTCCAAGTGCATTCACAGTGTTCTCATAGAGTTTTCAGTGTTTTTAAATGTCAAAATCACCACCACTAAAATCACCACGTGCGAGTGACACACCTGCCCAGTGGCAAAGCCAGTGATGATGCACGAGTCCCCTGGCACTGCCATGTAGTGCAGAACTACCATGGCAGTGTATTTTCTCAGTTTGTACCCAGTGTTTTGTGTGTCTAATGCCATCATCATCACCAGCTCCATTATATTCACTTCCCGGCCCAACGTGCGAGTGACGCACCTGCCCAGTGGCAAAGCCTGTTGAAGATGCACGAATCCCCTGCGCTGCCATGAATGTAGAGCTGGGACGTAGAGGCTGACAACACGTTGTTTATGTTTTCTTTGCCAAAAGAGGCTGAGTGCCCGCCCTGATTGGGAGGCGGGTTCTTTTGACCACCCTGTGTATCATGACGTGTTTGGTGTGAGCTTGTTGCGGAGCATAGGGTTGCCAGTCAGGTTGGTGTGCCAGGTCAGGTTGGTGTGCAGGTAGGTGTGTCAGTGGTGTGCCAGGTCATGGTGTGCCAGGTCAGTGGTGCTGCCAGGTCAGTGTGTGCCAGTGGGGGTGTGCCAGGTCAGTTGGTGTGCCAGGTCAGGTGGTGTGCCAGGTCAGTTGGTGTGCCAGGTCAGTTGGTGTGCCAGGTCAGTTGGTGTGCCAGGTCAGTTGGTGGCCAGGTCAGGTGTCGTGCCAGGTCAGTTGGTGTGCCAGGTCAGTTGGTGTGCCATGTCAGGTGTTGTGCCAGGTCAGGTGTTGTGCCAGGTCAGGTGTTGTGCCAGGTCAGGTGTTGTGCCAGGTCAATTGGTGTGCCAGATCAGGTGTTGTGCCTGTGTGCCAGGTCAGTTGGTGTGCCAGGTCAGGTGTTTGTGGCCAGGTCAGTGTTGTGCCAGGGTCAATTGGTGTGCCAGATCAGGTGTTGTGCCTGTGTGCCAGGTCAGTTGGTGTGCCATGTCAGGTTGTTCTGCCAGGTCAGGTGTTAGTGCAGGTCAAATTGGTGTGCAGATCAGGTGTTGTGCCTGTGTGCCAGGTCCAGTTTGGTGTGCCATGTCAGGTTGTTGCCATTGCCAGGTCAGGTGTTGTGCCAGGTCAATTGGTGTGCCAGATCAGGTGTTGTGCCTGTGTGCCAGGTCAGTTGGTGTGCCATGTCAGGTGTTGTGCCAGGTCAGGTGTTTGTGCAGGTCAAGTGTTTGGTGTGCAGATAGGTGTTGTGCCTGTGTGCCAGGTCAGTTGGTGTGCCAGGTCAGGTGTTGTGACAGGTCAATTGGTGTGCCAGGTCAGTTGGTGTGCCAGGTCAGTTGGTGTGCCATGTCAGGTGTTGTGCCAGGTCAGGTGGTGTGCCAGGTCAGGTGTTGTGCCAGGTCAATTGTGTGGCCCAGATCAGGTGTTGTGCCTGTGTGCAAGGTCAGTTGGTGGTGCCAAGTAACGTGGTTTGCCAGACCGGGAGTGTGCCTGGTGAGTTGGGTGTGCCAGTGGGTTGAGTTGTGGATAATGAAAGGGGTAAGGCCACTTGGTAACCCACCCCATCATGGACAATCTATGTTTTCAAATGCTTAAACTCTGAAGGTAAAGAAAAAACTCGCTGCCCTTACCCCCCCCCCCCCCCCCCCCTAACACACACACCAACACACACACACTACCATCACCACTACCCCACCATCATGGACCAATCTATGTTTTCAAAATGCTTGACTCTGAAGGTGCAGAAACTCGCTGCCCTTACCCCCCCACACCCACCCACCACCACCACAGCCACCCACACACCAAAAAACACCCCACTACCACCCCCACTACTCACCCCATCACTGACAATCTATGTTTCAAGATGCTTGACTCTGAAGGTGCAGAACTCGCTGCCCTTACCCCCACCCACCCACACCACACACACACACAGTGCCCACACCACCCACCACCCCCCCACTACCACCCCCACTACTCACCCCATCACTGACAATCCATGTTTTCAGATGCTTGACTCCATAGGTGCAGAACTCGCTGCCCTTACCACCATCGTGCGGTTTGAGGGGGTTCCACGCAACGCCGTACACCATGGGGGGCGTTCCATTCTGGCCTGGCCCCTCGTAGAGAATGGAGAATGACTTGTCCTCGCGGTTGTCCTCTGTGTGTTGTTGTGTTGTTGTGTTGTTGTGTTAGTGTGTTGGTGTGTTGGTGCAGTTGTGGTGTTGGTGTGGTGGTGTGGTGGTGCCCGCCACTCACAGAGAAGGGATAATGATTTGTCCTCCACGGGTTGCCTCTGTGTGTTGGTGGTGTGTTGGTGGAGTTGTGGTGGTGCTGGTGTTGGTGTTGGTGTGTTGGTGTGTTGGTGTGTTAGTGAGTAGGTGGAGTTGGTGTGCTGGTGGAGTTGTGGTGTTGGTGTGGTGGCGTGTTGGTGTTGGTGTTGGTGTGTTGGTGCCTGGCCCCTCGTCGAGAAGGGGGAATGACTAGTCCGTGCGGTTGTCCTCTGTGTGTTGGTGTGGTGGGGTGTTGGTGTGTTGGTGTGTTAGTGTGTTATCGTGTTGGTGTGTTGGTGTGTTGGTGTGTTGGTGTGTTGGTGTTGGTGGTGCTTGTGTGGTGGTGTTAGTGTGGTGATGGTGTGGTGGTGGCCTAGCCCCTCGTCGAGAAGGGA
>JAJSRW010001288.1:0-12500 GCA_022414725.1 Microglena sp. YARC | reverse complement strand
GCATCATTAGTGAATGTGTGTGAATGTGTATGCATCATGAGCGAATGTGTGAATGTGTGTGGATGTGTGTGTTCAGTAGGCTCCTCTGCCCACTCTTTAAGCGTGTGCTTGACGTTTACTCTACTGTCATTTAATGTTTGCTCCACTTTCAACCCCCTCCACAGAATACTACCAAAACAAATGCATCAATAAGTACAATAAACCTCCACGTCATATACAATATACAAAACAAATCAATAAGTGCATAACACCTCCACACTAATTACACATAAATACAAACAAATGCATCCAATAAGTGGCATAACACCTCCAATAATACACAATAAATACAAAAACAAATGCAATCAATAAGTACATAAACCTCCACGTCATTATTACAATAAATACAAAACAAATGCATCAATAAGTACATAAACCTCCACGTCATATACAATAAATACAAAACAAATGCATCAATAAGTACATAAACCTCCACGTCATATACAATAAATACAAAACAAATGCATCAATAAGTACATAAACCTCCACGTCATATACAATAAATACAAAACAAATGCATCAATAAGTACATAAACCTCCACATCATATACAATAAATACAAAACAAATGCATCAATAGTACATTAAATCCTCCACGTATATGCATAAATACAAAACAAAATGCATCAATAAGTACATAAACCTCCACGTCATATACAATAAATACAAAACAAATCGATAAAGTGCAATAACACCTCATATCATATATATACCATAATAATTAAAAGTACATAACACCTCCACACATACATAATGAATGACTGCCCCCTACCTCTTGTTGAGTTGGCCCTTTGGCCACTCTTTGAGCTTGTACTCTTTGTTTACTCCTGCCATCGAAATGTTTTGCTCCACTATCAACCACCTCCACATAAAACCTAACCAAATAAATAAAAAGTACACAACACTCCACATAATAATATAAAATAATAATAATAAATTACCTGCCACCTACCTCCTGTTGAGTTGCCTCCTTCGCCCACCACTTCATCTAATCACCTTTTACTTGACATTTACTCCACTGCCATCGAATGTGTGCTCCACTATCAACCACCTTAACATAATTAATGCAAAACAAATAAAACAAAAGAACACAGCACCTCCCCAGAATACATAATAAAATGAATAATAATACATGACCTGCACACACTCCTGTTGAGTAGGCTCCTCAGCCCATTCTTTGAGCTTGTACTCTTTGTTTACTCCACTGCCATCGAATGTGTGCTCTTCTATCAACCACCTCCACATAATAAATACACACAAAAAAAATAAAAGTATATAACATAAACACATAAATAAAATAACACATACACATGCACATACATATACACATACATATACATATACACATATACACATAAATTAACACATACACATAAATAAAATAAAAGTATGTAACACCTCCAAAGACAAGGCAATACAAAATAATGATGTGCCACCCACCTCCTGTTGAATAGGCTCCTCAGCCCACTGATTGAGCTTGTACTTGTCCTTTACTCCACTGTCATTTCATGTTTGCTCCACTTTCAACCACCTCTGCACAGTACATAATAATGATCTGCCACCTACCTCCTGTGAGTAGGCTCTCAGCCCACTGTTTGAGCTTGTATTGTCGTTTCCTCCACTGCCATCAAACGAGGACACCCTCTTCATCTTGCTGTTGGCGCGGTCATCCTCATAGATCTCCGGGTTTTTGTAGTAGTAATCTGCGGGGTGGGTGGGGAGGGGGTGGGATTATGGGTCCTCATATATATATATATATATATATATATATATATATATATATCCGGTTCGTTGTAATAGTTATCTGCGGGGGTGGTGGGGTGGGCGTGAGTGGGTTGGGGTGGATTAGGGTGGGTTGGGGGGGGGATATGGGACCTCATAGATCTCCTGGTTGTGGTAGTAGTAATCTGCGGGGGTGGGTGGGGGAGGGGTGGGATATGGGTCCTCATATATATCCGGTTTGTGGTAGTAGTTTATCTGCGGGGGGGGGGTGGGGGGGGTGTGAGTGGGTTGGGGTGGGTGGGGTGGGCGTGAGTGGGTTTGGGGTGGATTAGGATGGGTTGGGGGGGGGATATGGGTCCTCATAGATCTCCGGGTTGTGGTAGTAGTAATCTGCGGGGGTGGGTGGGGAGGGGTGGGATATGGGTCCTCATATATATATCCAGTTTGTGGTAGTAGTTATCTGCTGGGTGGGTGGGGTGGGCGTGAGTGGGTTGGGGTGGATTAGGATGGGTTGGGGGGGGGATATGGGTCCTCATAGATCTCCGGGTTGTGGTAGTAGTAATCTGCGGGTGGGGGGGAGGGGTGGGATATGGGTCCTCATATATATATATATACATATATCCGGTTTGTTGTAATAGTTATCTGCGGGGGTGGGTGGGGTGGGCGTGAGTGGGTTGGGGTGGGTGGGGTGGGCGTGAGTGGGCTCACTCCACCTCATATATACATCTGGGTTGTGGTAGTAGTAATCTGCGGGGGTGGGTGAGGATGGCGTGAGTGGGGTGGGGTTGGTTGAGATTGGGATGGGTTGGATATGGGTCCTCATAGATATCCGGGGTGTGGTAGTAGCAATCTGCGGGGGTGGGTGAGGATGGGCGTGAGAGGGTTGGGGTGGGTCGAGTGGGTTGGGTGGGCTCAGTTCACCTCATATATACATCTGGGTTGTGGTAGTAGTAATCTGCGGGGGTGGGTGAGGTGGGCGTGAGTGGGGTTGGGTTTATTGGGGTGGGGGTGGGGTGGGTGGGGGGATATAGGTTCTCATAGATATCCGGGTTGTTGTAGTAGTAATCTGTAGGTGGTGAGGACACACACACACAGACACACACAGACACACACATACCTCCCCCCCCCACACACACCCCCACCCCCACACACACTCAGACCTCCTTTGCACCATTGGCCTTCAAGAATGGATTTGTTTATCAGGGTCAAGCTTCCAGCCTGGAATGTTGACTAACTCTGGAGAAAACGTTATCCAAGACATCCCCCCCCCTCCCCCCCCCCCCCCCCCCCCCCCCCCCTCACCCTCAGGCCCTCCTACGCACCGTTGGCCTTCAAGAATGGAAGTTTTTTCTCAGGGTCAAGATTCCAGCCTGGAATATTGACTGCCCTGGCAAAATAACGTTATCCAGGGCCATCCACCCTCCACCTCCACACGACCCCCCCCCCCCCCCCCCCCCCGCCCACACACACACACACACAAACACACTCAGACCCTCCTGCCTTCAAGAATGAAATCCTCTTCTGTGTGTTCAGCTCCCAGCCTGGAATATTGATTGGCCCTTGCCAAATACGTGATTCCAGAGCTTTCTACCTTCACCCACACGTGCCCCCCCCCCCCCCCCCACACACACACACACACACACACACACACACACAAAACACACTCAGGCCCTCCTTCGCATCGTTGGCTGTCAAGAATGGAAACGTTTCTGACGGTTAAGTTCCCAGCCTGGAATGTTGACTGCCCTTTCAAATACGTTATCCAGAACTTTCCACCTCCACCTCTACATGGACCCCCCCACACACACACAAACAGACCCGCCTTTGCACCATTGAGCCTTCAAGAATGGAAATGTCTTCTTATGGATAAGCTCCAGCCTGGAATATTGACTACCCTGTAAATGCGTGATCCAGAGCTTTCTTCCTTCACCACCACATGCCCCCCCCACACACACACCCCACCCACCCCACAAACACTCTCAAACCCGCCTTTGCACCGTTGGCCTTCAAGAATGGAAATGTCTTCTTATGGATAAGCTCCCAGCCTGGAATATTGACTACCCTGTCAAATGCGTGCGTGATCCAGAGCTTTCTTCCTTCATTACCACAGGCCCCCACCCACCCACCCACCACACACAAACACACTCAGGCCCATCTACGCACCATCCGCCTTCAAAAATGGACAACTTTTTTTTGTGTGTGAAGCTCCCAGCCTGGAATGTTTTGACTGCCCTGCCAAATACTCCATCCAGGGTCATTTACCTCCACCTCCACATGATCCCCCCCCACCCCACCCCCCCCACCCCCACACACACTCAGACCCTCCTTTTGCACCGTTGCCTTCAAAGAATGGAAGTTTTTTCTCAGGGTCGAACTTCAAGCCTGGAATGTTAAATGCCTGCCAAAAATGCTATCCAGGGCCACCCACCTCCACATACCCCCACCACACACACATCCCCACTCCCCTCACACCCCCCCTCCCCCTCAGGCCCTCCTTTGCACCGTTGGCCTCAAGAATGAAAACATCTTCTCATGGTTAAGCTCCCAGCCTGGAATGTTAACTGCCCACTGTCACAAACTTGATCTAGAGATTTCTGCCTTCACCACCAAATGCCCCCCCCCCCCCCCCCCCCCCCCCCCCCCAACTTGATCCAGAGAATTCTGGCTTCACCACCACATGCCCCCCCCCCCCCCCCCAAACACACACAGGCCTTCTTCGCATCGTTGGCTATGAATAATGAAAACTTCTTCTGTGGGTTAAGCTCCCAGCTTGGAATGTTGACTGCCCTGCCATACACGTGATCCAGGGCCATCCACCTCCACTTCCACATGACCCCCCTCACCCTCAGGCCCTCCTTCGCACCGTTGGCCTTCAAGTATGGAAGTTTTTTCTCAGGGTCAAACTTCCAGCCCGGAATGTTGACTGCCCTGGCAAATACATTATCCAAGGTCATCCACCTCCACACGTGCACGGTGTGCTTGTCATTCGCAGTAATGGTGACCAGAATCTCACCACCTTTCTTGATCCTCACTTGCCGTTGATGTTGCCGCTAAAATGCAACCGCAATCACTCTGCAGGGCCACAGGGGAGTTGGTGTGTGTGGTGTGTGTGTGTGTGTGGGGGGGGGTTGGGGGGGGGGGGGTTGGGGGGGGTCGTCTCAATTATCCAAATTAGGACGGCAACCACACAACAGGGCCACAAGGGTTTATATCCAATTTCAATACCAGGTTTCAGATGTAGGGTTGATTTTTGTGTGTGTGTAATGGTGGCCAGAAATATCAACCGCCCTTTCTTGTCCTCCTTGCCGTCTGATGTTGCCGCTAAACGAACCGCAATCACACTGCAAGGCCACAGGGGGAGTTGGGGTGGGTAGGGGTGGAGAGGGATGGAGTGGGGTGGTCATCTCGATTCTCTCACTCAATATTTCAAATAAGAACTGCAATCACACTGCAAGGCCACAGGGGGAGTTGGGGTGGGTAGGGGTGGGGTGGGGTGGGAGGGATGGGGTGGGGGGTTCATCTCAATTCTCTCACTCAATATTGCAAATAAGAACGGCAATGCCACTGCAAGGCCACACTAGGGTTCAGGTGCAGGGTATTAGACACAAGCCGAAGACCGGCGAGCAGTCAGATTGCCACTCTCTTCACCAAATTATTCCAAAAGTATAACGGCAATCCCACTGCAGGGCCTCAATGGTTCAGATCCAGGTCCAGTATCCTTTTTCAGATGTAGAGTTGGATAGGAGAACAGATCGGGGGTTGTGGGTTTGAGTTGTTTCGATTCTCTCTCACTCAATCTTCAAAATTATAACGCTGCTCCCACTGCATGGCCACAAGGGTTTAGATCCTGATTCAGTATCATGTTTCAGATGTAGGGTTGGACAGGTTAACAGATAGGGGGTTGTGGGTTTGAGTTCTTTCGAATCTCTCTGTCTACAAAAATCCAAGATTTAACGCTGATCCCACTGCAGGGCCACAAGGTTTCATATCCAGATTCATCCAGTATCCTGTTTCAGATGTAGGTTCCTGTTTCAGATGTAGGATCCAGGGTCAGGTATCCTGGTTCAGATGTAGGATCCAGTATCCTGTTTCAGATGTAGGTTCCTGTTTCAGATGTAGGATCCAGGGTCAGGTATCCTGGTTCAGATGTAGGATCCAGTATCCTGTTTCAGATGTAGGTTCCTGTTTCAGATGTAGGATCCAGGGTCAGGTATCCTGGTTCAGATGTAGGATCCAGTATCCTGTTTCAGATGTAGGCTCGCTTCTTCTTCACATACTTACCCTCTCTCTTTCTTACCGTAGGGCAGCCTCTGGATGGTAATGCAACTCACAACAACTCACATCCACACTCCCTCCCCCCCCCACACAACACACACACTCACACACACATCCACTCTCACCCCCCAACACACACACACTCACATACAAGCTACACATACTTACCCTCTCTCTTCTCGCCGTGGCACCCTCTGTACTGGTGTACGTTCAGGGTTGATGCAATGCACTTACACCCACCCACACTCTCACCACCCACCCACCCACCCCCACATACAAATCCATACTCTCACCCCCACCCACACTCACATACTAGCTACAACATACTTACCCTCTCTCTTTCTCGCCGTGGGCAGCCTCTGCAGCTGGTTGCCGGTGTCCGCATCCAGATTACAGACGAGGCAACATTTTTGGGCCCCGTGGCCTTCTGTTGGCCGGTGGCAACAAAGCGACGTCCAGGGGTGAGGGCAATGCACTCAATGTCTGTTGACAGGGTGGAAGGGTGAAGGAGAGGGTGAAGAGAAGTACGGGAGGATAGGAGACAGAAAAGAGGGGGGGGGGGGGGGTGGGGTAGGAAGCAGACTCTGGTGGCCTTCTGTTGGCCGGTGGCAACAAAGCGACGTCCAGGGTGGAGGGCGATGCACTCCACATATATGATTTGGAGAGTAGTTCATGGAAGAGCGGAGGTGGGTGGGTGGGTGGGTGGGTGGGTGGGTGGGCAAATTTTGGAGAGGGAGGTGGGTGGGTGGGGAGGGTGGTGGGTGGGGGAGGAGGGGGACATGAAGGAGGTGGGTGGGGGAGACGTGGAGGGAGGTGGGTGGGGGAGAGAGGGAGGTGGGTGGTGGGGAGGGGAGACATGAGGTAGGGTCAAGGGGAAGTCAAGGAGATAGGAGAGAGAAAACAGGGGAGGGGGTAGGATTTGGGAGGTTGAAGAGGATAGCGAACAGGGGTGGGGTGGGGGGGGGCAGAGGGAAGGGGGAGACATGGAGGTAGGGTCAAGGGAAGTCAAGGAGAATCGGAGAGAGAAAGCAGGGAGGGGGTAGGATTTGGAGGGAGGTTGAAGAGGATAGGAGACAGGGGGGGGTGGGGGGGGGGCGAGGGAAGGGGGAGACATGGAGGTAGGGTCGGGGAAGTCAAGGAGAATCGGAGAGAGAAAGCAGGGGAGGAGGTAGGAAGGAGGTGCCGGTGGCCTTCTATTGGGGGCCGGTGGCACCAAAGCGACGTCCAGGTGGTTGCGATGCACTCAATGTCTGTATGGGAGAGTTCGGAAAGGGAGGTGGGTGGGGTGGGAGGGAGACATGGGAGGTGGATGGCGATGCACTCAATATCTGTTTGGGAGAGTTCGGAAGAGGGAGGTGGGTGGGTTGGGTGGGTGGGTGGGGAGGGGAGAAATGGAGGTGGGTGGTGGGTGGGTGAGGGTGAGGAGGGGAACATGGAGGTGGGGTCAAGGGAAATCAAGGAGACCAGGAGAGAGATAACAGGAGGGGGTAGGAAAGGAGATCCGGTGGCAACAAAGCGACGTCCAGGGTGGATGGCGATGCACTCTATGTCTGTTGACAAGATGGGAGGGTGAAGGGGAGGGTCTGTCTGTCTGTCTGTCTGTATTTGTCTGTCTGTCTGTCTGCCTGTCTGCCTGTCTGTCTGTCTGTCTGATATATATCTGTCTGTCTGTCCTGTCTGTCTGATAGTGTCTGTCTGTCTGTATTGTCTGTCTGCCTGTCTGCCTGTCTGTCTGTACATATGTACTAGAAGAGTAGCTTGTAATAAGGCTCTATCTACTATAGTTTGTGCAAAGATTGGCCACACAAGCAATAAGCAAATAAATAATAAATGAGTCTCTCAAATAAATATAATATAATAATAAAATAATAATAATAATAATAATTATTATAAATGATATCTCAATAAAATAAATAAATAAATAAATAAACAAATAATAAATGAGATACAATAAATAAAAAATTAAATAAACACATAAATAAAGAAATAAAGAATGACAGATTTAGCACACAGGCACGCACCATTTCATGTCCGTGGAAAAAACGTTGGCTTGGCTTCCCTTGGAGCCACAGCTCCTTGTTGAGCACCACGCCCACCATACCGGTGTAGTAGATGATTTCCGTGTTCGTCCTGCACAAGTGGTGGGTGGGTGGGTACTTTGGTGGTGGTGGGTGTGGGTGGTGGGTGGGTGGTGTTGGCGGGTGTTGTGTGGGTGGTGGTGTGTGGGTGGTGTTGGCGGTGGGTGTGGTGTGGGTGGGTGGGTGGGTGTGGTGGTGGGAGAAGGGTGGGTTGGTGTGAGCCCACATACCAGTGTAGTAAATGATTTCGTGTTCGTCCTGCACAAGTGGGTGGTGTTGGTGGGTGGGTGGGTGGGTGGTGGGTGGGTGGGTGTGACCACCATACCGGTGTAGTAGATGATTTCTGTGTTCGTCCTACCACAAGTGGGTGGTGGTGTTGGTGGGTGGGTGGGTGGGTGGGTGGGTGGTGGGTGGGTGGGTGTGCCGACCATACGGTGTAGTAGATTGATTTCTGTGTTCGTCCTACACAAGTGGGTGGTGTTTTGGGTGGGTGGGGTGGGTGGGTGGGTGGGTGGGTGTGCCCACCATACCGGTGTAGTAGATGATTTCTGTGTTCGTCCTCAACAAGTGGTGGGTGTAGGGTACTGTTGGTGTGTGTGGGTGTGGGTGGGTGGGTGGGTTGTGGTTGGCGGTGGGTGTGGGTGGTGGGGTTGGTGGGTGGCGTGGGTGTGCCCACCATACTGTGTGTAGTAGATGATGTCCGTTTTCGTCCTACACAAGTGGGTGGTGTTGGTGGGTGGGTGGTGGTAGGTGGTGGGTGCAGAAGGTGTAGGTGGGTGGGTGGTAGATGGGTGGTAGGTGGGTGGTGTTGGTGGGTGGGTGGTAGGTGGGTGGTGTTGGTGGTGGGTGTAAGTGGGTGGTGTTGGTGGGTGGTGTTGGTAGGTGGCTGGTAGGTGGGTGGGTGGTAGGTGGGTGGTAGCGGTGGGTGGGTTGGTGGGTGTAGGTGGGTGTTGGTGGGTGGTGTTGGTGGTGGGTGTTAGTGTGGGTGGTGGGGGAAGGTGGTGGTGGGTGCCCACCATACACGGTGTAGTAAATGATTTCCTTCCGTCCTTCGCAAGGTTGGTGAGAGGTGGGTATTAGGTGTGGGAGGTAGGGGTTGCGGGGTGTGAGGATGGTGTTGGGTGTAGGGGTGGCGGGGTGTTGGGTGGTGTTGGGTGGTAGGGGTGAGTGTGTGTGAGGGTGTGGTAGGGTGTAGGGGTGGCAGGGTGTTAGGGTGGTGGTGTGGGTGGGTGGGTGGGGGTGTGGGGGGGGGGGGGGAGTGAGGGGGGGGGGGGGGGGGGGTCCTCTGTAGTAAATGATTTTGTTTTCTAGCGAAAAGAAAACAAGTCGAAAACAAGGGTGAACGTTTCGTTAAAAAGAAAAAAGTGCAAAAGGGTGAACATTTCGTTGAAAAGAAAAGTGGAATAAAAACGAGATGACTTTTTTCGTCGCTAGAAAATGAGTGGGCTTGCTCTGCAGTATTGTTGAAAGTACCCGAAAAAACATCAAAATCGAAAAAGTAGTATAAAAGTAGTTTTTTTATTTTGGTGTTTGAAGGGATTCCTCCCCGGGATTTGTGTCCAAGAAAAGAAATTGTGGAAGTAGAAGATATTGATGGCCTTTCGTCGAAAAGAAAACGAGTCGAAAAAAGGCTGAACTTTTCGATGAAAAGAAAAAAGAAAAAAAGAGGGGGATCTTTTTGTCAAAAACAAAATGAGTCGAATAAAAACGAGTTGAATTTTCGTTGCTCAGAAAATGAGTGGTCTTACTCAGTAGTACTCTGGGAGTAGAAGATGTTAGTTGCCTTGACATTGTGAGATTGAGAAAGAAAAGTGTAATCGGAAAGTATGAATTTGAAAAAACGAGTGCTACCAACTTGGAAAATTGAGAACTCTTTTGACATTGTCGGAAACTGGAGAAATGAGAGGACTTACTCCGTAGTATTGTGGGAGTAGAAGATGTTGGTGGCCTTGACATCCATGCCGGCATAGCCATAGACATGTTCAAGCCACATGTGAGCACTGGGAGCAAGTCTTGAGCGCTCTGCTAGACGACGATCGAAACCATTGGGGGGGAAGACACCTCCCTCGCACTTGGGGTAGATGACCTGTCATGATGATTTTGGGGTGGGGTGTGTGTGGGGGGGGATTTGAGGGGGGAGGATTTGGGTGTGAGGGGGAAGGATTTGGTTGGTGGGGAGTATTTGGTTGGGACGGAATGTTAGCTGGTTGGTTGGTGGTCTGGGGGGGGAGGTGTGGGGGGAGGATTTGCGGCGTGGGGAGAGGATTTTGGGCGGGGGAGGAAGGAGGAGGGGGAGGATTTATGGTGGGTGTGTGTTGGGCGGGGGAGGTGTGGGGAGGATTTGGTGTGGGGAGGATTTGGCGCGGGGGGGAGGTAAGGAGGAGGGGAGGATTTGAGGTGGGTGTGGGGGAGGTGTGGGGAGGATTGGGCGGTGGGGGGAGGGAAGGAGGAGGGGGAGGATTTGAGGTGGGGGGTGAGGTGGGGAGAGAGAGGATTGGTTGTGGCAGGGATTTGCGGGTATTCGATGGTGTGGTTGTGGGGGAGGGGGGGGGGGGCTGAGAAGGAAGGAAGAGGGGTATTGATGTGTGTGTGGTGATGTGTGTTGTTGGGAGGGGGGGGGAGCGAGAAGGAGACAGGGGGTTATTTGATGTGTGTGTGTTTGTTGGGGGGCGCGGGGGGGGGGGGATTTGAGTGGGGAGGGAAGTTTTTGCAGGGAGAGGGGAAAAGAAGGGAAGGAGGCCAGGGGGGGAAGGGGAGGAGGGGTTGGAGAATTGAGTGGGGAGGCAAGGAGGAGGGGGGAGGATTTGGGTGGGGGAGATGATTTGAGTTAGGGGGGGAGGATTGTGAGGGAATGTAAGAGGGGCAAGGATGAGAGTGGGAGGAAAGGAGGAGGAGGGGAGGATGGTGGGGGAGATTGATTGAGTAGGGGGGGAGGATTGTTGTGAGGGGAATGGAAGGAGGAGGGGCAAGGATTTGATTGGGGAGGAAGGGAGGAGTAGGAGGGCGGAGTAATTTGTCTGAGGGGGGGAGGAATTGGTTGTGGGGGGATTGTTGAGTGGGTAGGAGGGAATATTGGGTGGGGATGATTTGAAGTGGGGGAGGATGTGTTGTGGGGGGGGGGGGGAGGAGGAGGGAGGAAGGTAGGGAAGGAGGAGGGAGGTAGGGAGAGTATTTGAGTGGGGGAAGGGAGGAGGAGGGGGGGAGGAATTAAGTGTTTGGGGGGGAGTATTGAGGGGGGGGGAGGAGGGAGGATGGGGGGGAGGGAAGGAGAGGGAGGAGGATTGAAGGTGGGGGAAAGGAAGGAGGAGAGGGGGGGAGGGGAAGGAGGAGGGAGGAGGATTTGAGGTGGGGGGGAAGGGAAGGGAAAGAGAGGAGGGAGGAAGGTGGCGGGGGAGGAAGGAGGAGGAGGAGGCATTTGAGTGGCGGGGTGGGGAGGGAAGGAGGAGGAGGAGGATTTGAGGTGGGGGAAAGGAAGGATGGGAGGAGGGGCGCGGGAAGGAGGAGGATGGACTCAGTGACTTTATGAGGTGGGGGAAGGGAGGCGAAAGAGGAGGAGGGAGGAAGGGGTGGGCAGGAAGGAGGAGGCAGGAGATTTGAGGTGGGGGTTGGGGGGGAGGGAAGGAGGAGGGGGGAATCTTGGTGGGAAGGGAGTGTTTGAGGAGGGGAAGGGAAGGAGAGGGGGGGATTGGGCCACGCGTGGGAGGCACGCCCTCTTTCCTTCACACACACACACACGCACCCACCACCCACCACCACCCACTCCCTGGATGTGCGTGCCTTCCTTTCACACTGTACACCATCCCTCGCAAGCCTTTACATTTACATTAATTCAATATTACACGTAAAGTGCCATAATGCCATAAGCGGAATGCCAGAATGCGCCAAGGCCATTGGCCCCTTTTCTTAATAGGCGGGGCGGTATTAATAGCCTGGGGCCTTGAGCTTTTAATATGGTCTCTAAAAGAAAGAGCAAGCTTTTTTTTGACCAACCAAAGGTTACCCCCCCTGGGTGGTCCATACCTGCTCCTCCCTCGATGTAAAGGAAATGTCTGCTTTCATCGGAACAGGCCGTTGCTTGTCTCTTCCTCTTGTCCAGCACAAGCTCTTCTCCAAGCCAAGCGGGAGGGGGCTGCCACATAGGCTCTGAATGAAAAAATTGAAACACAGCGTGAACAATGATTTTTTAAAAAAAGATAAAAGAAAATGAAAACAAGGGTAAATAACGATAAAGGAAAAATGATTATAATACAAATGAAAACAAGGGTGAAAATGATAAGAGAAAAAAAATGATACATAAAATGAAAAACAGGCCGTGCTTGCCCTCTCCTCTTGTTTAGCGCAAGCTTCCTCTCCAGCAGCGGACGGGAGTGGGCATTCTCTCTCTTTT
>JAJSRW010001996.1:37500-41472 GCA_022414725.1 Microglena sp. YARC | reverse complement strand
TCATGACCCTTTCGCTCTTGGCCCAGGTCGATTTAAGTCATCTAGCATACACAAACTCTTTGGGCCATCAATTTTGTTTTCGAATCCTCTCGTTCATTTAATAAGATCCTTGCCCGAAGTACCTGCTCTGGGGTAACCTCTAGGGGGCCTCAAGCTCACCCAACATTTTCTCTATTTATTAATACTGATTCATGACCTTTCTCTTGGCCACAGGTGGTTTTTAGTCATATCCTAGCATACACAAACTCTTGGGGCATCCATTTGTTTCGAATGCCTCTCTCATTTAAAAAGATCTCACCAAGTATCTGCTCTGGGTGGTAACCAAGGTGCTACAGCCTCAACCCAACATTTTCTCTATTTATTAATACCTGATTCATGACCTTTCCTCTTGGCAAAATGGTTCGGTTTAAGTCCTATTCTAGCCATACACAAACTCTGGGGCCTCCAATTTGTTTCGAATGCTCTTCATTTAAAACAGATTTGCCCAAGTACCTGCTCTGGGATGTAACCCTTGGGGTCAGTCCCAACTTTTCTCTCTTGATTAATACCTGATTCTGACCCTTTCCTCTTGCCACAGGTCCGGTTTAAGTCATATCTAGCCATACAACAAAATCTTGGGGCCATCCAATTCTGTTTTGAATCTCTCTCATTTAAAAAGAAAAAAATTTCTTGCCTCAAGTACCTGCTCTGGTGTAACCCTTGGGGGCTCCAGCTCACCGCCAACATTTTCTCTATTTATTAATACATGACCTGATTCATGACCCTTTCCTCTTGGCCGCAGGTCGATTTAAGTCATATCTTAGCCATACCATACACAAACTCTTTGTGGGGCATCCAATTTGTTTCGAATGCTCTCTCATTTCTAAAAAGAATCTTGCCAAGTACGCTGCTGGGTGTAACCTTGGGGGGCTTCAGCTCACCCAACATTTTCCTCTAATTTTTAATACCGTGATTCATGCTCAACTCTTGGCCACAGGTCGGTTTAAAGTCATATCTAGCCATACACAAACTCTTGGGTGCGTGTTCGAATGCTCTCTCATTTAAAAAGATTTGCTCAAGTACCTGCTCTGGGATGTAACCTCAGGCGGAGCAAATAAGCTGCGAGCTGTCCGACGACATCTCCAAACTTGTTTTGCTACTCTTTTCCTTCTGGTTATAAGCTTTGTTTAAATTATATCTTACTCTGATATATACACCAAGTCTTGGGACCAACGAAAAGGGGTATGGGAGTGAGTCGTCTTGAGCTAAGTATCTGCTTTGGGTGTAACCGCCAGGGGGAGCAGAACATAAGCTTGCGAGCTTTCCGACGGCACAACAAGCTCCAAACTTGTTTTCTATTTCTTGTCCTTCTGGTTCAGCTTTGTTTAAATTATATCTTACTAAGTATAGCAAGTCTGTTGGGACCATCGAAAAAAGGGTATGGTGAGTCTCATGATCGAAATTCTTGCCCAAAGTACCTGCTCTGGGTGTAACCCCAGGGGGAGCAAATAAGCTGCGAGCTTCCGACGACAACTCCAAACTTGTTTTCTACTCTTGTCCTTCTGGTTATAGCTTTGTTTAAATTATATCTTACTGTATACCAAGTCTTGGGACCAACGAAAAGGGTATGGTGAGGTCTCATGATCGAAATTCTTGCCCAAGTACCTGCTTCTGGGTGTAACCCCAGGGGGAGGCAGATAAGGCTGCGAGCTTTCCGACGACAACTCCAAACTTGTTTTCTATTCTTGTCCTTCTGGTTATAGCTTTGTTTTAAATTATATCTTACTGTAGTACAAGTCTTGGGACCAACGAAAAGGGTATGGTGAGTCTCATGATCGAAATTCTTGCCCAAGTACCCTGCTCTGGGTGTAACCCAGGGGGAGCAAATAAGCTGCGAGCTTTCCGACGACAACTCCAAACTTGTTTTCTACTCTTGTCCTTCTGGTTATAGCTTTGTTTAAATTATATCTTACTGTATACCAAGTCTTGGGACCAACGAAAAAGGGTATGGTGAGTCTCATGATCGAAATTCTTGCCCAAGTACCTGCTCTGGGTGTAACCCCTGGGGGAGCAAATAAGCTGCGAGCTTTCCGACGACAACTCCAAACTTGTTTCTACTCTTGTCCTTCTGGTTATAGCTTTGTTTAAATTATATCTTACTGTATACCAAGTCTTGGGACCAACGAAAAGGGTATGGTGAGTCTCATGATCGAAATTCTTGCCCAAGTACCTGCTCTGGGTGTAACCAGGGGGAGCAAATAAGCTGCGAGCTTTCCGACGACAACTCCAAACTTGTTTTCTACTCTTGTCCTTCTGGTTATAGCTTTGTTTAAATTATATCTTACTGTATACCAAGTCTTGGGACCAACGAAAAGGGTATGGTGAGTCTCTATTCCGAAATTCTTCCCTCGTACCCGTTGCGTCGCCTTTACCTTTACAAGTTCTGATATATGAACACTTCTGAACGCAACTGCATCCTACTGCTGAGCACCTACGTAGATCGGGCGTTTTTTTTTCAGATTTATGGCACAAAAATCAGGACAATCAGACGTCAGGTTGATTTATGGGAATTATTATAAGTTTTTGCTGTCTGGCTGGGGTGTGGTTGGGGCCTGGCTGGAGCCCCAAAAGTAATACCAATGAACACATTTTCAGAGCCAAAACAGGGTGCTGGGGGTCAGAGGCCCCTGCGCCAGGGCTGGAAAAAAGGGAGCAGCCACTTAGGTTGGGTAGGTTCTGCTCTAAGGTCCACCTTATGTCCGGGGGGGAAGAGGAATGCGGCGTCGACCAAAAGCGGCTTTGAGTAGCCTCTGGGTTGCCTCACGGTAATCTCTGGGTTGTCTCACGGTTGTCTCACGGTAGTCTCACGGTACTATCACGGTAGTTCCACGGCAGAGGCCGCAAATGTTACCTAAAATGTAACCAAAATGCGGCGTCGGCCAGGTCTAGCTCACGGTAGTCCCCACGGCAGTGCCACGGCTTGGGCCGCAAATGTTACCTGAAATGTAACCAAAATGCGGCGTCGGCCAGGTCTAGCTCACGGTAGTCCCTCACGGCAGTGCCACGGCCGGGGCCGCAAATGTTACCTGAAATGTAACCAAAATGCGGCGTCGGCCAGGTCTAGCTCACGGTAGTCCCCCACGGCAGTGCCACGGCCGGGGCCGCAAATGTTACCTGAAATGTAACCAAAATGCGGCGTCGGCCAGGTCTAGCTCACGGTAGTCCCTCACGGCAGTGCCACGGCCGGGGCCGCAAATGTTACCTGAAATGTAACCAAAATGCGGCGTCGGCCAGGTCTAGCTCACGGTAGTCCCTCACGGCAGTGCCACGGCCTGGGCCGCAAATGTTACCTGAAATGTAACCAAAATGCGGCGTCGGCCAGGTCTAGCTCACGGTAGTCCCTCACGGCAGTGCCACGGCCTGGGCCGCAAATGTTACCTGAAATGTAACCAAAATGCGGCGTCGGCCAGGTCTAGCTCACGGTAGTCCCCCACGGCAGTGCCACGGCCTGGGCCGCAAATGTTACCTGAAATGTAACCAAAATGCGGCGTCGGCCAGGTCTAGCTCACGGTAGTCCCACGGCAGTGCCACGGCCTGGGCCGCAAATGTTACCTGAAATGTAAACCAAAATGCGGCGTCGGCCAGGTCTAGCTCACGGTAGTCCCCCACGGCAGTGCCACGGCCTGGGCCGCAAATGTTACCTGAAATGTAACCAAAATGCGGCGTCGGCCAGGTCTAGCTCACGGTAGTCCCCCACGGCAGTGCCACGGCCGGGGCCGCAAATGTTACCTGAAATGTAACCAAAATGCGGCGTCGGCCAAACACAGCCTGGGGCAGTCTCACGGTAGTCTCTGGGTTGTCACACGGTAGTCTCACGGTAGTCTCACGGTAGTCTCACGGTAGTCTCACGGTTGTGCCACGGCTGGGGCCGAAAATGTTACCTGAAATGTAACCAAAATGCGGCGTCGGCCAAACACAGCCTGGGGTAGTCCA
>JAJSRW010001996.1:5000-20000 GCA_022414725.1 Microglena sp. YARC | reverse complement strand
GATTGTCCTGATTTTTGGTGCCATAAATCTGAAAAAAAACGCCCGATCTACGTAGGTGCTCAGCAGTAGGATGCAGTTGCGTTCAGAAGTGTTCATATATCAGAACTTGTAAAGGTAAAGGCGACGCAACGGGTACGAGGGAAGAATTTCGGAATAGAGACTCACCATACCCTTTTCGTTGGTCCCAAGACTTGGTATACAGTAAGATATAATTTAAACAAAGCTATAACCAGAAGGACAAGAGTAGAAAACAAGTTTGGAGTTGTCGTCGGAAAGCTCGCAGCTTATTTGCTCCCCCAGGGGTTACACCCAGAGCAGGTACTTGGGCAAGAATTTCGATCATGAGACTCACCATACCCTTTTCGTTGGTCCCAAGACTTGGTATACAGTAAGATATAATTTAAACAAAGCTATAACCAGAAGGACAAGAGTAGAAAACAAGTTTGGAGTTGTCGTCGGAAAGCTCGCAGCTTATTTGCTCCCCCAGGGGTTACACCCAGAGCAGGTACTTGGGCAAGAATTTCGATCATGAGACTCACCATACCCTTTTCGTTGGTCCCAAGACTTGGTATACAGTAAGATATAATTTAAACAAAGCTATAACCAGAAGGACAAGAGTAGAAAACAAGTTTGGAGTTGTCGTCGGAAAGCTCGCAGCTTATTTGCTCCCCCTGGGGTTACACCCAGAGCAGGTACTTGGGCAAGAATTTCGATCATGAGACTCACCATACCCTTTTCGTTGGTCCCAAGACTTGGTATACAGTAAGATATAATTTAAACAAAGCTATAACCAGAAGGACAAGAGTAGAAAACAAGTTTGGAGTTGTCGTCGGAAAGCTCGCAGCTTATTTGCTCCCCTGGGGTTACACCCAGAGCAGGTACTTGGGCAAGAATTTCGATCATGAGACTCACCATACCCTTTTCGTTGGTCCCAAGACTTGGTATACAGTAAGATATAATTTAAACAAAGCTATAACCAGAAGGACAAGAGTAGAAAACAAGTTTGGAGTTGTCGTCGGAAAGCTCGCAGCTTATTTGCTCCCCCTGGGGTTACACCCAGAGCAGGTACTTGGGCAAGAATTTCGATCATGAGACTCACCATACCCTTTTCGTTGGTCCCAAGACTTGGTATACAGTAAGATATAATTTAAACAAAGCTATAACCAGAAGGACAAGAGTAGAAAACAAGTTTGGAGTTGTCGTCGGAAAGCTCGCAGCTTATTTGCTCCCCCTGGGGTTACACCCAGAGCAGGTACTTGGGCAAGAATTTCGATCATGAGACTCACCATACCCTTTTCGTTGGTCCCAAGACTTGGTATACAGTAAGATATAATTTAAACAAAGCTATAACCAGAAGGACAAGAATAGAAAACAAGTTTGGAGTTGTCGTCGGAAAGCTCGCAGCTTATCTGCTCCCCCTGGGGTTACACCCAAAGCAGGTACTTGGGCAAGAATTTCGATCATGAGACTCACCATACCCTTTTCGTTGGTCCCAAGACTTGGTACAGAGTAAGATATAATTTAAACAAAGCTATAACCAGAAGGAAAAGAGTAGAAAACAAGTTTGGAGATGTCGTCGGACAGCTCGCAGCTTATTTGCTCCGCCTGAGGTTACACCCAGAGCAGGTACTTGAGCAAGATCTTTTTAAATGAGAGAGCATTCGAAACAAATTGGATGGCCCCAAGAGTTTGTGTATGGCTAGATATGACTTAAACCGACCTGTGGCCAAGAGTAAAGGGTCATGAATCAGGTATTAATAAATAGAGAAAATGTTGGGTGAGCTGAGCCCCCAAGGGTTACACCCAGAGCAGGTACTTGGGCAAGATCTTTTTAAATGAGAGAGCATTCGAAACAAATTGGATGGCCCCAAGAGTTTGTGTATGGCTAGATATGACTTAAATCGACCTGCGGCCAAGAGGAAAGGGTCATGAATCAGGTATTAATAAATAGAGAAAATGTTGGGTGAGCTGAGCCCCCAAGGGTTACACCCAGAGCAGGTACTTGGGCAAGATCTTTTTAAATGAGAGAGCATTCGAAAAAATTGGATGGCCCCAAGAGTTTGTGTATGGCTAGATATGACTTAAACCGACCTGTGGCCAAGAGGAAAGGGTCATGAATCAGGTATTAATAAATAGAGAAAATGTTGGGTGAGCTGAGCCCCCTAGGGTTACACCCAGAGCAGGTACTTGGGCAAGATCTTTTTAAATGAGAGAGCATTCGAAACAAATTTGATGGCCCCAAGAGTTTGTGTATGGCTAGATATGACTTAAACCGACCGGCCAAGAGGAAAGGGTCAGGAATCAGGTATTAATAAATAGAGAAAATGTTGGGTGAGCTGAGCCCCCTAGGGTTACACCCAGAGCAGGTACTTGGGCAAGATCTTTTTAAATGAGAGAGCATTCGAAACAAATTGGATGGCCCCAAGAGTTTGTGTATGGCTAGATATGACTTAAACCGACCTGTGGCCAAGAGGAAAGGGTCAGGAATCAGGTATTAATAAATAGAGAAAATGTTGGGTGAGCTGAGCCCCCTAGGGTTACACCCAGAGCAGGTACTTGGGCAAGATCTTTTTAAATGAGAGAGCATTCGAAACAAATTGGATGGCCCCAAGAGTTTGTGTATGGCTAGATATGACTTAAACCGACCTTTGGCCAAGAGGAAAGGGTCATGAATCAGGTATTAATAAATAGAGAAAATGTTGGGTGAGCTGAGCCCCTAGGGTTACACCCAGAGCAGGTACTTGGGCAAGATCTTTTTAAATGAGAGAGCATTCGAAACAAATTGGATGGCCCCAAGAGTTTGTGTATGGCTAGATATGACTTAAACCGACCTGTGGCCAAGAGAAAGGAATCAGGTATTAATAAATAGAGAAAATGTTGGGTGAGCTGAGCCCCTAGGGTTACACCCAGAGCAGGTACTTGGGCAAGATCTTTTTAAATGAGAGAGCATTCGAAACAAATTGGATGGCCCCAAGAGTTTGTGTATGGCTAGATATGACTTAAACCGACCTTTTGCCAAGAGGAAACGGTCAGGAATCAGGTATTAATAAATAGAGAAAATGTTGGGTGAGCTGAGCCCCCTAGGGTTACACCCAGAGCAGGTACTTGGGCAAGATCTTTTTAAATGAGAGAGCATTCGAAACAAATTGGATGGCCCCAAGAGTTTGTGTATGGCTAGATATGACTTAAACCGACCTGTGGCCAAGAGGAAAGGGTCAGGAATCAGGTATTAATAAATAGAGAAAATGTTGGGTGAGCTGAGCCCCCTAGGGTTACACCCAGAGCAGGTACTTGGGCAAGATCTTTTTAAATGAGAGAGCATTCGAAACAAATTGGATGGCCCCAAGAGTTTGTGTATGGCTAGATATGACTTAAACCGACCTTTGGCCAAGAGGAAAGGGTCAGGAATCAGGTATTAATAAATAGAGAAAATGTTGGGTGAGCTGAGCCCCCTAGGGTTACACCCAGAGCAGGTACTTGGGCAAGATCTTTTTAAATGAGAGAGCATTCGAAACAAATTGGATGGCCCCAAGAGTTTGTGTATGGCTAGATATGACTTAAACCGACCTGTGGCCAAGAGGAAAGGGTCAGGAATCAGGTATTAATAAATAGAGAAAATGTTGGGTGAGCTGAGCCCCCTAGGGTTACACCCAGAGCAGGTACTTGGGAAGATCTTTTTAAATGAGAGAGCATTCGAAACAAATTGGATGGCCCCAAGAGTTTGTGTATGGCTAGATATGACTTAAACCGACCTGTGGCCAAGAGGAAAGGGTCAGGAATCAGGTATTAATAAATAGAGAAAATGTTGGGTGAGCTGAGCCCCCTAGGGTTACACCCAGAGCAGGTACTTGGGCAAGATCTTTTTAAATGAGAGAGCATTCGAAACAAATTGGATGGCCCCAAGAGTTTGTGTATGGCTAGATATGACTTAAACCGACCTGTGGCCAAGAGGAAAGGGTCAGGAATCAGGTATTAATAAATAGAGAAAATGTTGGGTGAGCTGAGCCCCCTAGGGTTACACCCAGAGCAGGTACTTGGGCAAGATCTTTTTAAATGAGAGAGCATTCGAAACAAATTGGATGGCCCCAAGAGTTTGTGTATGGCTAGATATGACTTAAACCGACCTGTGGCCAAGAGGAAAGGGTCAGGAATCAGGTATTAATAAATAGAGAAAATGTTGGGTGAGCTGAGCCCCTAGGGTTACACCCAGAGCAGGTACTTGGGCAAGATCTTTTTAAATGAGAGAGCATTCGAAACAAATTGGATGGCCCCAAGAGTTTGTGTATGGCTAGATATGATTAAACCGACCTGTGGCCAAGAGGAAAGGGTCAGGAATCAGGTATTAATAAATAGAGAAAATGTTGGGTGAGCTGAGCCCCCTAGGGTTACACCCAGAGCAGGTACTTGGGCAAGATCTTTTTAAATGAGAGAGCATTCGAAACAAATTGGATGGCCCAAGAGTTTGTGTATGGCTAGATATGACTTAAACCGACCTGTGGCCAAGAGGAAAGGGTCAGGAATCAGGTATTAATAAATAGAGAAAATGTTGGGTGAGCTGAGCCCCCTAGGGTTACACCCAGAGCAGGTACTTGGGCAAGATCTTTTTAAATGAGAGAGCATTCGAAACAAATTGGATGGCCCCAAGAGTTTGTGTATGGCTAGATATGACTTAAACCGACCTGTGGCCAAGAGGAAAGGGTCAGGAATCAGGTATTAATAAATAGAGAAAATGTTGGGTGAGCTGAGCCCCCTAGGGTTACACCCAGAGCAGGTACTTGGGCAAGATCTTTTTAAATGAGAGAGCATTCGAAACAAATTGGATGGCCCCAAGAGTTTGTGTATGGCTAGATATGACTTAAACCGACCTGTGGCCAAGAGGAAAGGGTCATGAATCAGGTATTAATAAATAGAGAAAATGTTGGGTGAGCTGAGCCCCCTAGGGTTACACCCAGAGCAGGTACTTGGGCAAGATCTTTTTAAATGAGAGAGCATTCGAAACAAATTTGATGGCCCCAAGAGTTTGTGTATGGCTAGATATGACTTAAACCGACCTGTGGCCAAGAGGAAAGGGTCAGGAATCAGGTATTAATAAATAGAGAAAATGTTGGGTGAGCTGAGCCCCTAGGGTTACACCCAGAGCAGGTACTTGGGCAAGATCTTTTTAAATGAGAGAGCATTCGAAACAAATTGGATGGCCCCAAGAGTTTGTGTATGGCTAGATATGACTTAAACCACCTGTGGCAAGAAAGGGTCAGGAATCAGGTATTAATAAATAGAGAAAATGTTGGGTGAGCTGAGCCCCCTAGGGTTACACCAGAGCAGGTACTTGGGCAAGATCTTTTTAAATGAGAGAGCATTCGAAACAAATTGGATGGGCCCAAGAGTTTGTGTATGGCTAGATATGACTTAAACCGACCTGTGGCCAAGAGGAAAGGGTCAGGAATCAGGTATTAATAAATAGAGAAAATGTTGGGTGAGCTGAGCCCTAGGGTTACACCCAGAGCAGGTACTTGGGGCAAGATCTTTTTAAATGAGAGAGCATTCGAAACAAATGCCAAGAGCTGTAGCCAAAGAGGAAGGGGTAGAAATGGAGAGTTGAGAAAGCGTCTGGGACTCTGGAACCCCTGGTGTTACAACCCGAGCCATGTGTCACGTCCAAGATGAAAGCATTCAAAGAGAGAGACCCTGCCAAAATGTTTCTCCAAAATCTTGTCTCAGAATGATTAATTAGCTTTGTGGCAAAGGGACAAGAATGAGCAGCGAGCTCAGTCGCCCTGGAAGTCCCGGAAAGACAAAAGGTGACTAGGAAGAAGCATATAGCAGAAGTTGGTGAGCGATGCACTTTAACTATAGACTAACGCAGCCTAATAATAGCCTACAAATCATGGAAAAAATTATGAGCCCGAAAGGGAGTGCTCTCTTACTTCTCCTCTCTAGAGGACCAATATGCTGGAAAGATAAAACGTGCGAGGAACGATGAATTGAACGCCTGGGAATTTAGCCTGAAATTGTGAAATTGCTTGGAAGCGGTTGATTTAACGTCCGACGCGCACACACCCTCACACACCCCCCTCGCCACACACCAGAGGCTGAACAGTATTTACCCACCGACGGATCGATAAAGAACTAAAAGGGAATAGTGAAATGTGTGAATTTTGAACGTGACTCTAGCTCTAAAATAGGACTTGCGAAAAAAGCGAACTCCGCAAAATAAAGCCTGTAAATTGCCTAATCCCCCCCGGGGTGAAAAGTATCGAAAAATTCAACGCTAAACCGTATGAAAAAAAGGGAGCGTGACCTCAACGGGGTCCGCAAATAATCGGGTCGCCTCAAATGCTTTCCGGCGCGCCGGGCCTACCGGTGCTTCCGCGCGGCGCTTCCGCGGGCACGCGCCCTTGTCCCGGCCCCGATTCACCCGGGGCAACACCTGCTACTAAACTCGCCTTTCCCACGTGGAGGCACCCCGCATCCTGAGCGCCCGCGAGCACCGCGGATATCTGAACTCACTCACCCCGTAGGCCCCGAGGCCACCCCTGCGTCATCACTCTACTCCTGAGGCGCCCCTGAGGCCCCCGCGAGCACCCGTGAGGCACCCGGAGGCCTACCCGTAGCACCCCTGAGTCTGTCTCCCTACCCCGTGACGACCCCGTGTAGACCTACACACGTCTGACGCGCGCCTCTGAGGCCCAGAGCAGAATTATCAGATTTCATTGCACGATACTGTACTCCCGACCCTAGGCTAACTCGGCTATTTTGCGTTATTTTCTTTTCAGCTTTCCCAGGCTATTTCCGATACTGCCCCGATACTCCCGTCTCCTAGGTATTTTCGGTATTTCAGGTATTAGGCTATTCCAGCTTTTCATCGATCCTCGCACGTTAAATCACCGTCAGCTTCCAGGGATCCTATTTCGCTACAGGCTTTTCATCGAGCACGCGTCTTCCAGGCTATTTCAGGCTTTATCGATTCAGGCTATTTCGGGCTATTTCAGGCTATTCCAGGCTATTTCATCGATCCTCGCACGTCAGTTCACCGTTCCCCAGCTATTTATCGATGATCGATTACTGTCCGATATTGTCCGATATTGTCGATACTTGTCCCATGTTGTCCGTTACTTGTCGATATTGTCGATATTGTCCGATATGTCACGTCAGTGAGTCCGTCTATTTCACTCCCTTTCGTCTAATTTTTTCATGTTGTTCCAGCTGTCCAGGCTATGTTTATGCTTTTACAGGCTACCCTAAAGGTGTTGTAGGCTATTATTAGCTGCGTTAGTCTATAGTTAGCATGCTCACCCAAACATTCTGCTATGTGGGTTATGCTTCCTTCTAGTCACCTTTTCGTTCTGTGGACTTCCATACTCGTGCTCTACTCTTGTCCCCTTGGGCACAACTCAGTATGCATATCATCTGAGCGCTTACAAAGTTTTGGGAGGAAACATTTTGAGGCAGGGCGACTCTCTCTCTTGAGAAATGCTTCCTCAGGTACCTGCTCAGGGTGTAACACCAGGGGTTCAGGTCAGCAATAACCTACCGCGACACTCTCAATTCCATTTCTACTCCCTTCCTCTTGGCTACAGCTTGTTTTCAATCACATCTAACCATATACACACTCTTAGGACAATCTATCCATGCATGTGGCTCTCTTTATAAAAATCCTTCCTCAAGTACCTGCTCAGGTGTAACACCTGGGTCAGGGTCTGAAAAGGCTTGCGCGACACTCTCAAATTCATTTCCCACTCATCTCCTCTTGTAACAGCTTCTTTTATGTCACATCTAACCATACACAAACTATTGGGGCCATCCAATTCATTTTGAATGCTCTCTCATTTAAAAGATCTTGCCCAAGTACCTGCTCTGGGTGTAACCCCAAGGTGCTCAGCTCACCCAACATTTTCTCTATTTATTAATACCTGATTCCTGACCCTTTCCTCTTGCCACAGGTCGGTTTAAGTCATATCTAGCCATACACAAACTCTTGGGGCCATCCAATTTGTTTCGAATGCTCTCTCATTTAAAAAGATCTTGCCCAAGTACCTGCTCTGGGTGTAACCCAAGGGCTCAGCTCACCCAACATTTTATCTATTTATTAATACCTGATTCATGACCCTTTCCTCTTGGCCACAGGTCGGTTTAAGTCATATCTAGCCATACACAAACTCTGGGGCCATCCAATTTGTTTCGAATGCTCTCTCATTTAAAAAGATCTTCCCAAGTACCTGCTCTGGGTGTAACCCTAGGGCTCAGCTCACCCAACATTTTCTCTATTATTAATACCTGATTCCTGACCCTTTCTCTTGGCCACAGGTCGTTTAAGTCATATCTAGCCATACACAAACTCTTGGGGCCATCCAATTTGTTTCGAATGCTCTCTCATTTAAAAAGATCTTGCCAAGTACCTGCTCTGGGTGTAACCCTAGGGGGCTCAGCTCACCCAACATTTTCTCTATTTATTAATACCTGTGACCCTTTCCTCTTCAGGTCGTTTAAGTCATATCTAGCCATACACAAACTCTTATCCTCGAATGCTCTCTCATCTTGCCCAAGTACCTGCTCTGGGTGTAACCTAGGGGGCTCAGCTCTATTTATTAATACCTGATTCTGACCCTTTCCTCTTGGCACAGGTCGGTTTAAGTCATATCTAGCCATACACAAACTCTTGGGCCATCAAATTTCGAATGCTCTCTCATTTAAAAAGATCTTGCCCAAGTACCTGCTCTGGGTGTAACCCTAGGGGGCTCAGCTCACCCAACATTTTCTCTATTTATTAATACCTGATTCCTGACCCTTTCCTCTTGGCCACAGGTCGGTTTAAGTCATATCTAGCCATACACAAACTCTTGGGGCCATCAATTTGTTTCGAATGCTCTCTCATTTAAAAAGATCTTGCCCAAGTACCTGCTCTGGGTGTAACCCTAGGGGGCTCAGCTCACCCAACATTTTCTCTATTTATTAATACCTGATTCCTGACCCTTTCCTCTTGGCCACAGGTCGGTTTAAGTCATATCTAGCCATACACAAACTCTTGGGGCCATCCAATTTGTTCGAATGCTCTCTCATTTAAAAAGATCTTGCCCAAGTACCTGCTCTGGTGTAACCCTAGGGGCTCAGCTCACCCAACATTTTCTCTATTTATTAATACCTGATTCCTGACCCTTTCCTCTTGGAAAGGTCGGTTTAAGTCATATCTAGCCATACACAAACTCTTGGGCCATCCAATTTGTTTCGAATGCTCTCTCATTTAAAAAGATCTTGCCCAAGTACCTGCTCTGGGTGTAACCCTAGGGGGCTCAGCTCACCCAACATTTTCTCTATTTATTAATACCTGATTCCTGACCCTTTCCTCTTGGCCACAGGTCGGTTTAAGTCATATCTAGCCATACACAAACTCTTGGGGCCATCCAATTTGTTTCGAATGCTCTCTCATTTAAAAAGATCTTGCCCAAGTACCTGCTCTGGTGTAACCCTAGGGGGCTCAGCTCACCCAACATTTTCTCTATTTATTAATACCTGATTCCTGACCCTTTCCTCTTGGCCACAGGTCGGTTTAAGTCATATCTAGCCATACACAAACTCTTGGGCCATCCAATTTGTTTCGAATGCTCTCTCATTTAAAAAGATCTTGCCCAAGTACCTGCTCTGGGTGTAACCCTAGGGGGCTCAGCTCACCCAACATTTTCTCTATTTATTAATACCTGATTCCTGACCCTTTCCTCTTGGCCACAGGTCGGTTTAAGTCATATCTAGCCATACACAAACTCTTGGGCCATCCAATTTGTTTCGAATGCTCTCTCATTTAAAAAGATCTTGCCCAAGTACCTGCTCTGGGTGTAACCCTAGGGGCTCAGCTCACCCAACATTTTCTCTATTTATTAATACCTGATTCCTGACCCTTTCCTCTTGGCCACAGGTCGGTTTAAGTCATATCTAGCCATACACAAACTCTTGGGCCATCCAATTTGTTTCGAATGCTCTCTCATTTAAAAAGATCTTGCCCAAGTACCTGCTCTGGGTGTAACCCTAGGGGGCTCAGCTCACCCAACATTTTCTCTATTTATTAATACCTGATTCCTGACCCTTTCCTCTTGGCCACAGGTCGGTTTAAGTCATATCTAGCCATACACAAACTCTTGGGGCCATCCAATTTGTTTCGAATGCTCTCTCATTTAAAAAGATCTTGCCCAAGTACCTGCTCTGGGTGTAACCCTAGGGGCTCAGCTCACCCAACATTTTCTCTATTTATTAATACCTGATTCCTGACCCTTTCCTCTTGGCCACAGGTCGGTTTAAGTCATATCTAGCCATACACAAACTCTTGGGGCCATCCAATTTGTTTCGAATGCTCTCTCATTTAAAAAGATCTTCCCCAAGTACCTGCTCTGGGTGTAACCCTAGGGGGCTCAGCTCACCCAACATTTTCTCTATTTATTAATACCTGATTCCTGACCCTTTCCTCTTGGCCACAGGTCGGTTTAAGTCATATCTAGCCATACACAAACTCTTGGGGCCATCCAATTTGTTTCGAATGCTCTCTCATTTAAAAAGATCTTGCCCAAGTACCTGCTCTGGGTGTAACCCTAGGGGCTCAGCTCACCCAACATTTTCTCTATTTATTAATACCTGATTCCTGACCCTTTCCTCTTGGCCACAGGTCGGTTTAAGTCATATCTAGCCATACACAAACTCTTGGGGCCATCCAATTTGTTTCGAATGCTCTCTCATTTAAAAAGATCTTGCCCAAGTACCTGCTCTGGGTGTAACCCTAGGGGCTCAGCTCACCCAACATTTTCTCTATTTATTAATACCTGATTCCTGACCCTTTCCTCTTAGGTCGGTTTAAGTCATATCTAGCCATACACAAACTCTTGGGGCCATCCAATTTGTTTCGAATGCTCTCTCATTTAAAAAGATCTTCCCAAGTACCTGCTCTGGTGTAACCCTAGGGGGCTCAGCTCACCCAACATTTTCTCTATTTATTAATACCTGATTCCTGACCCTTTCCTCTTGCCACAGGTCGGTTTAAGTCATATCTAGCCATACACAAACTCTTGGGGCCATCCAATTTGTTTCGAATGCTCTCTCATTTAAAAAGATCTTGCCCAAGTACCTGCTCTGGGTGTAACCCTAGGGGGCTCAGCTCACCCAACATTTTCTCTATTTATTAATACCTGATTCCTGACCCTTTCCTCTTGGCAAAAGGTCGGTTTAAGTCATATCTAGCCATAACACAAACTCTTGGGGCCATCCAATTTGTTTCGAATGCTCTCTCATTTAAAAAGATCTTGCCCAAGTACCTGCTCTGGGTGTAACCCTAGGGGCTCAGCTCACCCAACATTTTCTCTATTTATTAATACCTGATTCCTGACCCTTTCCTCTTGGCCACAGGTCGGTTTAAGTCATATCTAGCCATACACAAACTCTTGGGCCATCCAATTTGTTTCGAATGCTCTCTCATTTAAAAAGATCTTGCCCAAGTACCTGCTCTGGGTGTAACCCTAGGGCTCAGCTCACCCAACATTTTCTCTATTTATTAATACCTGATTCATGACCCTTTCCTCTTGTCGGTTTAAGTCATATCTAGCCATACACAAACTCTTGGGGCCATCCAATTTGTTTCGAATGCTCTCTCATTTAAAAAGATCTTGCCCAAGTACCTGCTCTGGGTGTAACCCTAGGGGGCTCAGCTCACCCAACATTTTCTCTATTTATTAATACCTGATTCCTGACCCTTTCCTCTTGGCCACAGGTCGGTTTAAGTCATATCTAGCCATACACAAACTCTTGGGGCCATCCAATTTGTTTCGAATGCTCTCTCATTTAAAAAGATCTTGCCCAAGTACCTGCTCTGGGTGTAACCCTAGGGGCTCAGCTCACCCAACATTTTCTCTATTTATTAATACCTGATTCCTGACCCTTTCCTCTTGGCACAGGTCGGTTTAAGTCATATCTAGCCATACACAAACTCTTGGGGCCATCCAATTTGTTTCGAATGCTCTCTCATTTAAAAAGATCTTGCCAAGTACCTGCTCTGGGTGTAACCCTAGGGGCTCAGCTCACCCAACATTTTCTCTATTTATTAATACCTGATTCATGACCCTTTCCTCTTGGCCACAGGTCGGTTTAAGTCATATCTAGCCATACACAAACTCTTGGGCCATCCAATTTGTTTCGAATGCTCTCTCATTTAAAAAGATCTTGCCCAAGTACCTGCTCTGGGTGTAACCCTGGGGGCTCAGCTCACCCAACATTTTCTCTATTTATTAATACCTGATTCATGACCCTTTCCTCTTGGCCGCAGGTCGATTTAAGTCATATCTAGCCATACACAAACTCTTGGGGCCATCCAATTTGTTTCGAATGCTCTCTCATTTAAAAAGATCTTGCCCAAGTACCTGCTCTGGGTGTAACCCTTGGGGGCTCAGCTCACCCAACATTTTCTCTATTTATTAATACCTGATTCATGACCCTTTACTCTTGGCCACAGGTCGGTTTAAGTCATATCTAGCCATACACAAACTCTTGGGGCCATCCAATTTGTTTCGAATGCTCTCTCATTTAAAAAGATCTTGCTCAAGTACCTGCTCTGGGTGTAACCTCAGGCGGAGCAAATAAGCTGCGAGCTGTCCGACGACATCTCCAAACTTGTTTTCTACTCTTTTCCTTCTGGTTATAGCTTTATTTAAATTATATCTTACTCTGTACCAAGTCTTGGGACCAACGAAAAGGGTATGGTGAGTCTCATGATCGAAATTCTTGCCCAAGTACCTGCTTTGGGTGTAACCCCAGGGGGAGCAGATAAGCTGCGAGCTTTCCGACGACAACTCCAAACTTGTTTTCTATTCTTGTCCTTCTGGTTATAGCTTTGTTTAAATTATATCTTACTGTATACCAAGTCTTGGGACCAACGAAAAGGGTATGGTGAGTCTCATGATCGAAATTCTTGCCCAAGTACCTGCTCTGGGTGTAACCCCAGGGGAGCAAATAAGCTGCGAGCTTTCCGACGACAACTCCAAACTTGTTTTCTACTCTTGTCCTTCTGGTTATAGCTTTGTTTAAATTATATCTTACTGTATACCAAGTCTTGGACCAACGAAAAGGGTATGGTGAGTCTCATGATCGAAATTCTTGCCCAAGTACCTGCTCTGGGTGTAACCCCAGGGGAGCAAATAAGCTGCGAGCTTTCCGACGACAACTCCAAACTTGTTTTCTACTCTTGTCCTTCTGGTTATAGCTTTGTTTAAATTATATCTTACTGTATACCAAGTCTTGGGACCAACGAAAAGGGTATGGTGAGTCTCATGATCGAAATTCTTGCCCAAGTACCTGCTCTGGGTGTAACCCCAGGGGAGCAAATAAGCTGCGAGCTTTCCGACGACAACTCCAAACTTGTTTTCTACTCTTGTCCTTCTGGTTATAGCTTTGTTTAAATTATATCTTACTGTATACCAAGTCTTGGGACCAACGAAAAGGGTATGGTGAGTCTCATGATCGAAATTCTTGCCCAAGTACCTGCTCTGGGTGTAACCCCAGGGGGAGCAAATAAGCTGCGAGCTTTCCGACGACAACTCCAAACTTGTTTTCTACTCTTGTCCTTCTGGTTATAGCTTTGTTTAAATTATATCTTACTGTATACCAAGTCTTGGGACCAACGAAAAGGGTATGGTGAGTCTCATGATCGAAATTCTTGCCCAAGTACCTGCTCTGGGTGTAACCCCTGGGGGAGCAAATAAGCTGCGAGCTTTCCGACGACAACTCCAAACTTGTTTTCTACTCTTGTCCTTCTGGTTATAGCTTTGTTTAAATTATATCTTACTGTATACCAAGTCTTGGGACCAACGAAAAGGGTATGGTGAGTCTCATGATCGAAATTCTTGCCCAAGTACCTGCTCTGGGTGTAACCCCTGGGGAGCAAATAAGCTGCGAGCTTTCCGACGACAACTCCAAACTTGTTTTCTACTCTTGTCCTTCTGGTTATAGCTTTGTTTAAATTATATCTTACTGTATACCAAGTCTTGGGACCAACGAAAAGGGTATGGTGAGTCTCTATTCCGAAATTCTTCCCTCGTACCCGTTGCGTCGCCTTTACCTTTACAAGTTCTGATATATGAACACTTCTGAACGCAACTGCATCCTACTGCTGAGCACCTACGTAGATCGGGCGTTTTTTTTCAGATTTATGGCACCAAAAATCAGGACAATCAGACGTCAGGTTGATTTATGGGAATTATTATAAGTTTTTGCTGTCTGGCTGGGTGTGGTTGGGGCCTGGCTGGAGCCCCAAAAGTAATACCAATGAACACATTTTCAGAGCCAAAACAGGGTGCTGGGGGTCAGAGGCCCCTGCGCCAGGGCTGGAAAAAAGGGAGCAGCCACTTAGGTTGGGTAGGTTCTGCTCTAAGGTCCACCTTATGTCCGGGGGGAAGAGGAATGCGGCGTCGACCAAAAGCGGCTTTGAGTAGCCTCTGGGTTGCCTCACGGTAATCTCTGGGTTGTCTCACGGTTGTCTCACGGTAGTCTCACGGTACTATCACGGTAGTTCCACGGCAGAGGCCGCAAATGTTACCTAAAATGTAACCAAAATGCGGCGTCGGCCAGGTCTAGCTCACGGTAGTCCCCCACGGCAGTGCCACGGCTTGGGCCGCAAATGTTACCTGAAATGTAACCAAAATGCGGCGTCGGCCAGGTCTAGCTCACGGTAGTCCCTCACGGCAGTGCCACGGCCGGGGCCGCAAATGTTACCTGAAATGTAACCAAAATGCGGCGTCGGCCAGGTCTAGCTCACGGTAGTCCCCCACGGCAGTGCCACGGCCGGGGCCGCAAATGTTACCTGAAATGTAACCAAAATGCGGCGTCGGCCAGGTCTAGCTCACGGTAGTCCCTCACGGCAGTGCCACGGCCGGGGCCGCAAATGTTACCTGAAATGTAACCAAAATGCGGCGTCGGCCAGGTCTAGCTCACGGTAGTCCCTCACGGCAGTGCCACGGCCTGGGCCGCAAATGTTAC
>JAJSRW010000828.1:0-24577 GCA_022414725.1 Microglena sp. YARC | reverse complement strand
CTGCCCCACCTTTCCAATACGTTGCAAGTTCCCTAACGGCCGAGCAGCTATCATTCTTCTTCAAAGTTAATTCGGGACCACCCACCCCATTCCTTAGTACTGTCAGCACAGGCAGCTCTCTCTGATTCCCTTTCTCACGGACCCCACCCATTCTCCTGGGCCCTCAGGGAATCCTCCATCTGCCTCCCTCTCATCCTAACTTTCATCAAACAGCCACACAATACCTAGTGACAAGGCTGAGGCACAATTGGGAGGCTGGAGGTCCTTTTATCGCCTAGGCAGATTCACTCCGGCCCCTAGCTTGCTAAGATACCAATTCGGCTGGAGCGACTGCAATCTCATCGCACGACATACAGCACGCTCCGCATGCCCCATTTGGTGTACACGACATGCTCACCGCAGTCTAATCCGCTACTTGCCCCTCAGAGGTCAGCAGGAGTTCAGCCTACTGGAGGGGGGCAGCTACCTTATACACATTCAAGTAATTCGGACGCACCCGCCTACCACACATTATCACCACTCTTCCTATTCTTCTTGCGACCCGCACCCACTCCTCCTAGCCTCTCAGAATCCCTCCTCTGGGCTCACCTCTCATCCCCTGTTACTCTCATTTCAGCGCCAGACTACCTAGTAAGACTGAAAGCTTTGAGGCGACAGCAAGTTGGAGCTCGGAGGGGTCTTTTTTCGCCCTACAAATGTCTTGCTCTCGCGGCCGCCTATTGCTTTGCTGCCGCAAGCTCTTCGGCCAATTCGGCTGGAGCCGATCTGAATTTCGCGGCAATGGGATCGCTTCAGTGCCCCATTGTGAAGTGTTACTAGACGCTCATTAGCAGTCTAATCCGCTTACTTATTTATACTGCTCCCTCCCAGTAGGTCATCTTTAGGAGGTCAGCCTACTGGAGGGGGCGGCATGCTATTCTCTTCTAAGGTTAAAATTCGTGGACCACCGACCCCATCTTAGTACTTTAGTGGACGGCTTTTAGAAGGGCCAGCTCCCGCTCCTGAATTCCCTTTTACCGACCCCAACCCACTTCTCTCCTGCCTTTCTCAGATCCTCCAATCATCCTCCTTCATGCCCTTGCTCTCTTCATTTCAGCTGCTCAGCATACCTAGTAGACTGAAGCTCTTGTAGGCGATCAATTGAGCTGTGAGGTCCCTTTTTTTCGCCCTAACCCGCACTAGATGTCTGCAATACTCCGGCCGCCTTACGGTGCAACTTTTGGCCTAGCAAGGCTGCTTCGGCTCAAATTTCGGCTGTTGACTGGATTGCAGCACTTGCATATGGGCCTATGGGAGCTGCTCAGATGCCGCTTCATGTGGAGTGGTTGAGAGGCGGACGCCTGCAGTCTTAATTCCGTCTACTTACTGCCCCTCCGAGAGGTCAGCTAAGGAGGTCGCCTACTGGAGGGGGGCAGGCTATTTCTCTTCAGAGTTAATTCGGTGACCACCAGACCCACGCGCCCATCTTAGTAACTCTAATCTCCCATGGGATTCCCTTCTTCCGCGAGTCCCATCTCACAACACTTCCTCTTCGCGCGGTCGTCTCAGCAATCCTCCATCTCACTGCCTCTTCATCCTGCTCTTCATTTTCAGCTGCTCAGATACCTATGTAGATGGACGAAATGCTTTTGAGGCGACAATTGTATTGCTGGAGTCCTTGTTACTTTCTCACTAGCAAATTTGTTGGTCTGCGCTCTCTGGCCGCCTTTGATGAACTCTCGTGCTGAATTTCGAAGGTCGTCTGCTTCGTGCAAGTTCTGTGCTGAGACTATTGCAACTTTCGCTGGCAGATGGGAGCTGCTACAGATGTCCCTCCATTTGAGTCGTTACATGGACGCCAATTGCAGTCTAATCTCCGCTACGAGGCATCTGCCACCTCCAGAGGTCAGATAGAGAGGTCATCCTACTGGAGGGGGCCGGTATTTCTCAATGTTAATTTCGGCGACCACCCGAACCCCCATCCTTACGTATCTCAGAAGCAGCTCTCCTCCCCATTCCCTTTTCCGAGCCCACACCCACTTCCTCCTGCCTCTCAGAATCCTCACATCTCTCTCTCATCCCTGCTCCTGCTCATTCAGAGCTGGCTCAGATACCTAGTAGAACGAAGCTTTGAGGCGACACATTGGGAGCGAGTCCTGTTTTCGGTCCGCATATAGCAATGGTCTGCCTCCTTCTCCGGCGGCGCTCTTACTGCACTTTGCTTGCGAAGCTGGCTTGCGCCAATTGCGGCTGGAGCGACAATTGCAAATTCTTCTGCGCTTATGCAGGAAGCTGCTTCATTTTTCTTTTAATTACGAAGGGGAACCAGAAAAGGCGCAACTGATCATCAATGTACGCGTTTTATGACTTGGTGACTACTTATGTTACTCTGCCCCTTAGAACTATCGTGGGCTCTCCTGAGGCCAGCTTCCCGTGGGACTGCAGTTATCTTGTAGATGACGACACAGTTTTTTTTTGTTTTTTTTTTTTTTTTTTACAAAGGAAGGGGAACCCACAGTAGGAAAAGCGCTCTGGATGAGTAAAGAGCTAAGCCCTTGTGACCAAGGAAGAAAAGACCAAAGAAAAAGGCAAGAACGGCTAAGGGACAGCTAAGGGACGGACACCACCTGGGCGACGTATAGGGACAAAGAGGACGGTAACAGAAGACAAACAAACCAGAGAGCAAGGAAGAAGCCAAAAACAGGAAGCCCAAGAGAAGGGGCTAGGACTACTAAGAAAAAAGACCTATGAAGGGGGGGGGCATAAGGGGCATTGGCAACCTCTAACCGTCACCGGAGAAGACTGAAAGAGGAGATGCAAACTAAGGAGGACTAAAGGAAAAACTAGGCGAGAAACTAAGAGAAAAGGGGGAGGGGGGGGGACTAAAGGAGGCAACTGAGGGGGAAACTAAGGAAGGGCAACTAAGGTGGAACTGAACTAGGGAAGCAAACTAAGGGAGAAACTCGGGCAAAAACAAGCCAAAAGCAGGGAGGCAACCAGAAAAGAAGAAAGACAACTGGAAGCAAAGCGAAAACCTAAAAGACTGGTCTGGGCAGGTAAACAACAGGAATGAAGACAGAGATCTTGATCTGGATCTTAGCGCAGATGTGGACCTTGATCTTGGTCAGGATCTAGCCCTAGATCTGGAATCGTTGTTCGTGTGCTGTGTCCAAATCTGGAAACCTGATTCCTGATCTGGGGGCAGGGTCTTGATCTTGGCTTGGGCTGGATCTAGGTCAGGGTCAAGATCGGGGCCTAGAGCTGGGGCTTGGGCTGGACCTAAATCAGGGTCTAGGATCAGGGTCTAGAGCTCGGGAATGGGCTGGGTCTGGTCAGGGGGTCTAGAGCAAGGTCTAGATCCGGGTAATGGGCTGGATCTGGGTCAGGGTCTAGAGATCAGCGGTCTAGAACTAGAGCTTGGCTGGGTCTGGGGTTGGGCTGGGATTGTAGGGAGCGCTGGGGCCATGGGGATTGTCATTTCCATGGTGCGGGTATCAGGCTCCTGGTCACCGGGAGTGGCCCCAATCATGGTGCAAAAGATCGGGGGGGGTGGCCCATAGGCTTGCAAAGGAAGCCACTGTGAGAGAGCAATCTAGGCCACGCCACCAATCTTTGGACAGAACGGCGCCAAATTATCAAGGTGTCGAAGATCCGTACACTGGGTGCGCATGTACCAGTCCCTGGCGATGCTTGTGAAGGTGGCCCAAGGGCAAGGCAGATAGCCTTGTGGTAAGGGGCTCAGAATGGTCCAGTCTGTCAGCCCGGGACGAACGGACCTGCCATATCGCGCCCGAAGGTGGTTATACGCGGAAGGACCACAACCTTAGGGTAGAGGGAAGGAGGGGGTGTCCCGGGCCAAAGGGTGATGTCGTACCGAGGAGGAAGAAGGGGCAACGAGGAAGGCGCTGCCCACCGGTGAGGGTCTCCCAAGTGGAAAGAGCCAGTCTATGACAGGGGCAGAATCAGGGCATTCCAAGAAAGCGTGAGACATTGTGTCAGCAGTGTGCAGCTGCAAGCAGTCAGGGCTGGAGCTTCCTGTCACCTACGTCTCCGGTCTGATCTGTACCCTGTTAGGTTCCTGTCTACCGCCGTGGTTGTTGTGTTCCTTTCACCACAGGTGCCCTTTATGGGTCTCCTGTGTCTGTAACGTTATCCTTGTCTCCGTGTATAGATTGGTGCGTCTGTTCCGCTGCTTTTAATCTTACTGTCCACTCTACCGGAGTGATTTCAAGCTGATAGGTTATGGGCTCCTCACATCACTAACCACTGCTTTGATAATGCAACTTCCGCGAGGGCCTCCTGCCGGCTTTGTGAAACTTACCAAACTTAATGTGGTGTTTCATGGGCTCGTCGGATCCGCAGTGTCATTGGTGAGCAATGGATGCGACCGAATCCTCCCAACGGGTGAAGGTTCCTCTAGATTGGCTAGACGACTGCGCGCCAGCGGCCTCTGCTGCCGGAGAGGAGGGTCCCTTCCGCCATCAAGGAAGTAATTCCCCGCCCGATCAATCTCAACTTTACGGTTCTTCTCTCAATGTTCGACGCCTGTTTCCTCTGAGTTGATGAGGATGTCCTGATGAAGCTGTGTTGTGTACAGACACAGATCATCCGTTGTGCATCAGACCCGCAGCCTCATTGCGTCCCTTCAATTATGATGAAGACTACTCTACTACTACTGATGATGAGGAGGACTTGAAGAGTGCTACGAGTGCTGACTTCGGTGGCGTGACCCATCTGGCTGCTGCCCACACTCGTGTCTTTTGAGACTTCCGCTGTTTTCACCGGTGTATGAGCCTGCTGATCAGCAGATGCCTAATCGGGGAGCTTTCGCCTGTGTATCAGCCTCAGCCCTTCGTCGGCGCCTCCTTGAGCCTGTTCCCCCGTCTTACCCGGAGGTGGCTAAAGCCCACTTTCTTGAAGGGCTTTGCTTCTTTTTCCTCTGCATCTGCCCCCATGGACGCGTGTGCCTCCCTGGCTACCACACTCGCTCTCTGCGAGGCTGCTGTTTCCTCTGCACGCACCTCTGCTGCTGGTGCCTCCCTGGAACCCCTCCGCCTCCGCCGGTGGAGCTGCCTCCTGCCCCTGGCCCTCCTCCTATGCTGCATACGCGGTCTTGGCGCATCTTGGGAGCATCTGCTTCACTGGCGGATCTCCTTCGACTTTGAACTTCGGACTACCGCCTGATCAACATGGATCGACGGGATGGTGAGTCCTTGAACCGCTCTTTGTACGGTCGGATGGATATGCAGGCTACAATGGCAAATGTTAGTCGTGAAGCTGAGGCATCGCCGAGTGATGGCTTTTCTCTGAGCTTGGTACCAGGTGTCGTTCTTTTCTTGGTCCAGTCACTTCTGGGATTCTGTATCCCCCAGAATCATCGGTGTTTCCTTTGGTGGTAACGAGGCCGTAGTGATCACGAGAAGCTTGGTTATCAGTTTGTGCGAGTGCCTGTCCCTCTATGTCCTGTTAGCCCCAGATTTCGAGCTGCTTATGAGTGTTTGCGAGGTCCATTCCTGTGATTAGGAACATAGACGACCAAGCGCGCTCTTGTCAAACGCTGGTTCTTGTTGCGGAGTATTTCTATGGACATTCGTAGGTCCTTGGCTCCTGTCCCTTCTGCGATTGGAGCTGGTCTAATACCCTCATTCATGGTGAGTCTCGGTTTGATCCTGCACTGTTGGGGTTCAGTGCACTGCTCTCGAACGTCAGGAGTTCATGTTTTAACTATGATGCTCGCGAACATGGACGGACGATATGGTCAAGGTATACTCAGGACTTTGCCACCCTCAGGATATCCTTTTGGATATCCGGAAGACGCAGTCTGATGCCCTTGCCTCTAGAGTCCCTCTCATGCGTATCGAACTTCATAATGCGCACATGGGCCCTTCTGACCGTGTCGATGATTTCTTTCGCATGGTTCGCAGTCTGTGCACTGACCTCTTGCAGTGCTGGACATCCTGTCACTCAGCGCCACGCCATGGAAACCATTGTGAATGGGATCCGTTTGATCCGATTTGAATCGCTGCGGATCCAGTACGGTATGATGTTGGCTAACAGACAGGCTGTCGATTACTGGCCTTGTCTGAGGCATATAGGTCTCTCGACATTTTGAACATTGCTCTCCCCAGGTCCGACTCCAGGCATCCTGGTTGGTCCCGGGACGCTCCCCAGGTTCTGCCAATGCTGCGATTCAGCGTGGGCAGGGATCTGGTTCTCAAGGGTTCCGGTTCCAACAAGCGGCGTCTGGATTGCACTTGGGCCCATGCCTCAGCAAGACGACCCACTCGGAGGATCGCTGTTTCACGAAGCATCCGCACCTGCGTAAGACCAAGCCTGGTGCACCGGTTACCAATCCGGTGCCCATGGCCTTGGCCCTTCCAGGTGTGCTTACTCCGCGGTAGCTGGCCCTCCTTGCAGGCTCAGATTGATGGGTATGCTTTGGACAAGAAGTAGGAGGTACGCTCTGTCCTTTTCTCTTGCACTGCGAAATTTTCAAATGTCTGCAGCCCGAGCCTGTCTGAGGGTGTCTGGCATGTTGAATTCTGGAGCTGGGATGTCAATCCACAGGTGATATGTCTTTGTTCACTGTGTTGATGCTTCTGAGACTGGGCCAGCAGTTAAATTCGGTGATGGTGTGGTTCAACGGTCTGTGGGTCAGGGTTCTATTGTGTTAGGTAGTGATTGGTTACCAACACCAATCACTTTAACCAATGTTCTCTACATCCCACACTGTCCGGTGAACCTCATGTCAGTAAATGCTGTTGCCCATGCTCACAACTACAAGATTTCTTTTTGATAGTCTTAGTTGTACTGCCACACAGGGCTCTTCTGTTCTGTGGTCTTTCCCTGCCTCCAGTGATGGTGTGTACAAGTTTGCATGTAGGCCTTGTCACACCCCTCGTGGCCGTTTGTATGGTGCTGAAGATTATCCAGCTTTTGCTCTTGATGTTGATGAGGATGGTGGAGTTGTGATCCTACCACTCCTGAATGGTTGTGGCATAGGCGGCTGGGTCACCCTGCTATGATGCCATGCACAACCTTGTAAGGAAGGGTTTGGTTCAGAACTTACCCCTCACTCTCCAACAGGTGCAAAGACTGTCTAAGATCCCATGTGATGCTTGTCAGAAGGCAAAGGGAAAACGTATCCTTTTCCTAAAGAAAGCAAAACTAGGATCCGTGCCCCATTACAACGCCTTCACTTGGACATCATGGGGCCATTTAATATTAGGGGCTTGCGTGGGGAGTTTTTATGTTCTGTGTCTCACTGACCATACTCTGGCTATGCTGAGGTCTTGTGCTTGAGAAACCAGGGATGAAGCTCCCTTAGCAGTTCAAACTACCATCCTCAGATGGATTGACTCAGCTGCATGGATTTGTTTTCAAGTGTCTTAGGTCTGACAGGGCTAAGGAATTTATAGTGAAGTGGTTCGAGGATTGGTTAGAATCGGTTGGTGCTGTGCATGAATTGTCCATGGCTTACACTGCTCAGCAGAATGCGACTGTGGAACGGTACAATGGGGTCCTTCAGAAGTAGCTAGGAGGCATTCACTTGGAGTCTAAGCTCACTAAGTCCTTTCTGGCCCTATGCCTTCCTCGCCGCGTGTTACCTACGCAACCGGCTGCCTAATCAGGGTGACAAGACTCCTTATGAGTTGTTCTTTGGGGTTCTACCTGATGTATCGTTATTGCGCGTGTTCGGGTGCCCATGCTATGTTACCTTAGTGAATGGGAAGAAGCGCAATAAGCTTGACGAAAGGGCGTTATCTGGTAGACTGGTTGGGTATTCTCTGGTGAGTAAGGGTTATTTTGTTTGGGTTCCGAAGTTGCGCCAGGTGGTAGAGAGTCGTGATGTGCTCTTCTATGAACAGTTTAGCTATAACTGTATCCCTGGGCTCTTTCCCTATGATGGATCTCAGTATTTTTCTCGCACCCCTGCCGCTATCATCGGTAAAGGGCTTGATACTACTGACAATGTCCTGGGCCCTTTACCAACCCGATTGTTGACCGCTTTACTGGTCATGGGATGACGATGCGTCCCAGGCCAGGTTATGATGGTGCTGTATCGCGTGCGGCGGCAATTGGGCCAGGGGAGTCTGATGTTCCTTCAAGCTCTAATTTATTCGAATCTCAGGGGTCGCCGGGCCTTCCTCTGCGCCACGTTTCGTCGGTGAAGTCGTAGGATTAGGACAGCCTCGGGTCATAGTGGAACTTAGTACAGGTCCACTGCCCACTAGTCGCCCCCCGTCCACCTATTCGGATAGCTCGCGGGGAGTTGTTGATCACTTCACCCCTGCTATACCTGGTGGTTTATACCGGACCAGGCATTGCGACGATGTGGCCGTCACAGATGATGTGAGTGATGACCTCGAACACTGGTCCGGGTCAGATTACTGCGTATGGCTGGGGTGTTCCAGTGTACCTAGGCTTCGACGATTTAGAGGCAAAGGAGGCCGGCCTTGTTCAACCACGCATGAGTGCTGCGCTGGGGGCTTTATTACCGGTTACTGCTGATACTGCTGATATCCCCGCTGCCCATGTACAAGTACACTGCTTGTACGTGGGGGCTTTTATTTCTACCTCTACTGAACTCTCTTATAAAGCTGCAATGTTACCTACCAACCCTGACAGAGATCTCTGGCTGCAGGCTATGAAGGATGAGAATGGCTCTCCCTCCATGCTCATGGCACTTGGGTCCTCACTCCACAGCCTCCTAGGCAGAGGATTCTATCTGGCAGATGGTTATTTGTCAAAGAAACATGGGGCTGATGGTTCTTTGCGTTTTTAAAGCTCGTTTTGTAAGTTTCGTGGTTTTCTGCAACGTCCTGGGCTGGACTACCATGATGTATATGCCCCCGTCTCCTCTAAAGCAGGTCTTCGTGTGCTCCTTGCTGCCATCACTCATAGGAAGATGTTTGTGAGGCAGCTGGACATCAAGACTGCATTCTTGAATGCCAAGCTGGAACCTGGTCTGGACCTGTTCTGTTACCAGCCTGAGGGCTTTCATGAACTTGGTCCTGACAATGTTCCCCTTGTGTGCAAGCTGATTAAATCTCTTTATGGTTTGAAGCAGGCACCCAGGGCTTGGAGCAAAGATGTAAAGCAGGTTTTGGTTGCCCACGGTTTTACAATGTGCAAAGCTGAACCTGCTCTGTATTTCAGGAGGGATTCTACTGGTGGGTGGAGCTATGTCCTGACCTATGTGGATGACTTCATCTGTGCTTTTAGTGAGCTGCATAGGTATGCCTTGCTGATCGAGGCTATGGAAGCAGCTGGGTGGGAAGTCAAGGAAATGGGTGTACCTGTCCAGTTCCTTTCATTGGACATGACTTGTACACTTGATTCTGACGGCAGGTGTGTTAAGATCAACCTCTCCCAGCACTCCTACATTGTTGAGCTGGTGGAGCAGTTTGGTCTCACTGCTGCTACCAAACCCAAGTTTTCAGTTCCCATGGCAAGTGCACTGTCACTGATCCTCCTGGAGAACCTCTGGCCTCTAATAGCCAGTACCTCTCTCTTGTGGGGGCTTTGCTGTACCTGGCTACCTGCACAAGGCCTGATATTTCTTTTGCTGTGAGCTACCTGTCCAGGTTTTCTGCTCAACCCACTGCCCCCCTGTGGGCTGCAGCCAAGCGCTTGCTTTTTTATTTGAGAGAACATTCCATCTGGGCCTCACTTACACTCACAGCCCTGGTTTCTCTTTTACTGTCTTTAGTGACTCATCCTTTGCTGATGATGGGTCTGACAGGAGATCTCAGACTGGCTATGCTGTGCTTGCTGGAGGCTGCCTTGTGAACTGGATGAGCAAAAGGCAACCCACTGTTGCTGTTAGCTCCAGTGAGGCTGAGTATCAGGCCCTGTCTCAGACTGCCAGGGAGGTGCAATGGTTGAAAAAAGTTGAGAATTGATCTAGGGCTGCCTTGTGACCTGGTCACCATTCAGGGTGACAACTTGGGGTCCTTGAGCTGGGCCAATGACTGTCAGCTGCTCCCTCGCAACAAGCACATTGATGTCATCCATCACTATATCCAGGAGCTGGTGGAGGATGGCCAGGTGGATGTTGCCTATGTTAACACTAAGGACAACTGTGCTGACCCCTTCACCAAGCCCTTGATCCTATGGTGTTCTGGCGTTTCATTCGCATGTTTGGAATGACTGCTTCTCCTTAAACCAATTTTTTTTGGTTACATGTATTCTAGAATTTTGGTTACATGTATTCTGGAATTTTTGGTTACATTTTAAGCTTTCTTTGGTTACATTTAGAGTTTCATTAAGTTATCATTGATTGGCATTAGGTTCCTATTCCCGGATCGGGTTTTCTATACCGTTATTACCCGACTTTGATATTTAGTTGTCCTCTTATATCCACTTGGCAAATTTTGGTTCTTTGCCTTGCTTCATACCTTCCCTTAACACCCTTCGGGTTTCATTTGAAGTTTCTCTCGATTTTTTTTCCGGAGTTCTTTGATTTTTTTTTTAATTTGTTACATATAGTTCTATGTCACCAGTGCCATAGGTGGAGTAGTACTATTGTATGTCACCTGTGTCATAGGTGGAGTATCAGCATGTATAGCGGTGCTCTCACGCGTTTTATGACTTGGTGACTACTTGTTAATGTTATGGCCCTTAATTTTGTATAGCGGTGCTCTCACGCGTTTTAATGTTATGGCCCTTAATTTTGTATAGCGGTGCTCTCACGCGTTTTAATGTTATGGCCCTTAATTTTGTATAGCGGTGCTCTCACGCGTTTTATGACTTGGTGACTACTTGTGCTCTCACGCGTTTTAATGTTATGGCCCTTAATTTTGTATAGCGGTGCTCTCACGCGTTTTATGACTTGGTGACTACTTGTGCTCTCACGCGTTTTAATGTTATGGCCCTTAATTTTGTATAGCGGTGCTCTCACGCGTTTTATGACTTGGTGACTACTTGTGCTCTCACGCGTTTTAATGTTATGGCCCTTAATTTTGTATAGCGGTGCTCTCACGCGTTTTAATGTTATGGCCCTTAATTTTGTATAGCGGTGCTCTCACGCGTTTTATGACTTGGTGACTACTTGTGCTCTCACGCGTTTTAATGTTATGGCCCTTAATTTTGTATAGCGATGCTCTCACGCGTTTTATGACTTGGTGACTACTTGTGCTCTCACGCGTTTTAATGTTATGGCCCTTAATTTTGTATAGCGGTGCTCTCACGCGTTTTATGACTTGGTGACTACTTGTGCTCTCACGCGTTTTAATGTTATGGCCCTTAATTTTGTATAGCGGTGCTCTCACGCGTTTTAATGTTATGGCCCTTAATTTTGTATAGCGGTGCTCTCACGCGTTTTAATGTTATGGCCCTTAATTTTGTATAGCGGTGCTCTCACGCGTTTTATGACTTGGTGACTACTTGTTAATGTTATGGCCCTTAATTTTTTTTCTCAGCCCACTTTTTCCAACTTTCTCAACTCCGATCTTTTTCGGCTTTTGCATCTTTCGCGCAGCTTGTTGAGCTTCGCAACCACCTTCAATTCGTTGCGGGGCGTGCGGCATGCACTTGGGCGACTTTTCACTCCTCTGGCCAATCTCAACTTCGACAGCCTTTCTCTCCCTCTTCCCTCTTTACGTTTCTGTGTTCTTGTGCTCGTCTTGAAGCTCTCAAGGAGACGCATCTGCTTATACCTTTTCTTTTGATCGAGGCTCGTATTTTACGAAAACGCCAGGTCAACACCTTTCCCTCAGCTTGTTAGCCTCTGGCCATCTTTCAGCACCTTTCAGCACCTCCAACTTTCTCAACTCCGATCTTTTTCAGCTTCCGCATCTTTCGCGCAGCTTCTTGAGCTTCGCACCACCATCAATTCGTTGCGGGGCGTGCGGCATGCACCTGGACGACTTTTCACTCCTCTGGCCGACCTCAACTTCGACAGCCTTTTTTCTCACTCTTTCCCTCAATACCGTTACAGTGTTCTTGTGCTCGTCTTGAAGCTCTCAAGCCGCTCAGTGTGCGAATTGCCCTTCTTTGATACTCTCTGCTTCCCCTTCAGCCCTGCAATAGCAGCAGTGTCTCAGCCAGCCTGGTCTGACACTCGAGTTTCCCCACTACACTTTCAGCCCTTCCTTCTTTGCATGGGAGTCAATCCTACACCTGGTATACTTCTCCCAGCCCCTTTCAGCTATCATGGCCTCTTCTGTTCCTTCTCTCTGACAGCCATGCAGCTTCCCCCCAAGGCTCAGCACATGCTTAGAAGATCCCAATGGACCACTGATGTGCGAGACATCCCCCAGACTCTACAGCAAGCCCCATGGATGACCAGCTCCCAAGTCTCGCACATCCTTCCATGCCGCACACCTTCTTACTGGAAGTAGGTAAAGCAGCAGTTGAGCCCCAAGAGCTGCCAGCCTTTTCCTCACCTTCCTCCTCCAGTACTTCAACCCCCTTCTCCATGGTATGCCGCCAATGGGGCGATGCGGGTCCCATGCAAAAGCTTATTGGTGCATCGTCCTTGCACCCACTGGCCGATATTATGCTGACCTTTCCAGGCGGCTATCTCATTCTGGGCAACTTCACTGTGGAGTGGGGACAGCGACAGATCCTCATCCCCCTATCTCTGCTCCTCCTCCCTCTCCCTCTTCACACCGCCGCCTAAAATTCTTCAACGTACCCTCCACATGCGCACGCATTGGCCTTCCTGAGGCATCCTTTCAGCGGCCGCTACAAGACAATTCCTGCCCACCTTTCAACTTCCCCCTTGCTCCCGTCCCGGGGGCAGTCATTATCCTCCGCTACAGTCTTGGCGTGAACGCCAACGCTGCCGTCTTCATCGTGGATATCATCCCACCCCAGAAGACCCTTCCTCCACTGCCTGCCACCTTTCTCCCCTCCCTCTCCCTCCCTGGTCGACCCCCCCTTCAGCACCTTCTTGGATCAAGATCCCTCTCTTTCCCCCCCTCCCTCCCATTCTGCTCCTTCCCACCCTCCACCACATCCCCTCTCACTTCTTTCCAGGGCCCTTCTGCTTCTACCCTCCCCTTTAATTCCCTCCTCCTCCTCCTCCTTCCCCCTCCCTTCCCTTCCCCTTCTTCCAACATGGAACCCATCGGGCCCCCGACCTATGGTAAACCCCTCCTCATTCTCTCCATTTCCCCTGTCCCTCCCTCTGTCCAGTCCACAGCACTCTCACCCCACCCTCCTTCTCAACATGGTCCACCACACCATCCCCCTCTCCCAACAACCCCTACATGTTTCCCTCTACTGAGGCACTCCTCCAGATGCCGGTTGCCCTCAGAGCTCGTTCCAGGTTACAATTCTTTTTCAAGCCTTCTCCTGTCGGAGACACACACAGACCCAGTGACTTCAGCAGCCCCATCGACAGCACCGCCAACATGAGCCAGGAACTTCACCCGCAGACCTCCCTTCTTCAGATGAAGCACAAGTTTCATACTCCACTTCAGATCCACAGGCAGCTCATCCACATCAACCCAGGTGCAGAATTAGGATCTAGCCGCAGCTACAGCACCAGAAGGAGCACACTCTCAAGCAACTTCTTCAGCATCAGCTCCTTCTCCCCGCTTCTGTACCAGCATCTGCCATCAAAGCCAACAACTACCATTAATTCACAACTAACATCAGTTGCACCTTCCACTCCAAGATCTGTTTCGGCTTCAGCAGTACAACATCAGCAGCCTCAGCCTCAGCCTCAGCCTCAGCCACAGCCTCAGCCACAGCCTCAGCCTCAGCATCAGCATTCAGTATCAGCTCTGAGCATCAGCTCCAGCTCTCTCAGCCTCGGCATCAGCAGCCTCAGCCTTAGCCTCAGTCTCAGCCTCAGAGTCTGCATCAACATTAGCATCTGTATTAGTTCTAGCATCAGCTCCAGCTCCCTCAGCCTCAGCTCAGCATCAGACAAGCGAACACTAGCATAGCATCAGCATCATCCACAGTGCTATCACCATCCGCACACCCTCAGCAACCTCAGCACCAGCATCAGGATCAGCATCAGCATCAGCTCAACCTCCCCTCAGCAGCATCAACCTCAGCTCAACAACAGCATCAGCATCAGTAGCTAAAGGCTCAAAAAACAAAACAAAAAAAAATTGACTCCATTACAAAAACCAAGCTGCACTAGCACAGGCACCTGCAGTAGGAGCCTTGGTCAGCACCAACGACAGCAACATCGGTCTCGGCGTTAGCACCCGCTGCTTGGCTACAGTATCAGCATCACTTGCTTTTAAAAAAAACACCTGCACTGGCTCTTTTTTTTTTTTTTTTTTTTTTTTTTTTTACAAAGGGGGGAACCAGGAAAAGGCCGCAACTGATAAACGCTAGCCCTTGTTGTGACAAGGAGAAAAGACCAAAGAAAAAGGCAAGAACGGCTAAGGGACAGCTAAGGGACGGACACCACCTGGGCGACGTAAGGGACAAAGGAGGGACGGGAACAGAAGACAAACAAACCAGAGAGGCAAGGAAGAAAGCCAAAAAACAGGAAGCCCAAGAGAAGGGGCTAGGACTACTAAGAAAAAAGACCTATGATGGGGGGGGCATAACATTGCAACCTCTAACCGTCACCGATCAGAAGAGCTGAAAGAGGAGATGCAAACTAAGGAGGACTAAAAGGAAAACTAGGCGAGAAACTAAGAGAAAAAAAGGGGGGGAGGGGGGGGGGACTAAGGAGGCAACTGAGGGGGAAACTAAGGAGGCAACTAAGGGTGGAAACTGAATTCTAGGGGAAGCAAACTAAGGGAGAAAACTGCAAAAACAAGCCAAAAGGCAGGGAGGCAACCAGTAAAAGAAGAAAGACAACTGGAAGCAAAGCGAAAATCCTATAAAGACTGGTCTGGGCAGTAAAACAACAGGAATGAAGGACAGAGACAGTATCAAGAACCAGATCTTGATCTGGATCTTAGCGCAGATCTGGACCTGTGATTTGATCTTGGGGGGGGGGGTCCAGATCTAGCCCTAGATCTGGAACGTTGTCGTGTGCTGTGTCCAAATCTGGAACTGATCCTGATCCTGGGGCAGGGTCTTGATCTTCGGGCTTGGGCTGGATCTAGGTCAGGGATCAAAGATCGGGGCCTAGAGCTGGGCTTGGGCTGGACCCTAAATCAGGGTCTAGATCAGGGTCTAGAGCTCGGGAAATGGGCTGGGTCTGGGTCAGGGTCTAAGAGCAAGGTCTAGATCCGGGTAATGGGCTGGATCTGGTCAGGGTCTAGATCAGGGTCTAGAACTAGGCTTGGTCTGGGTTGGGGTTGGGTCTGGGGATTGTAGGGAGCGCTGGGGCCATGGGGATTGTCATTTTCCATGGTGCGGGTAATCAGGCTCCTGGTCATCGGAGTGGCCCCAATCATGGTGCAGAAAGATCGGGGGGGTGGCCCATAAGCTTGCAAAGGAAGCCATATGTGAGAGAGATCTAGGCCACAGGACCACACATTGACAGAAGGCGCCATTATCAAGGTGTCGAAGATCCGTCGGGTGCGCATCCAGTCCCTGGCGATGGCTTGGTGAAGGTGGCCAAGGGCAAGGCAGATAGCCTTGTGGTGAAGGGGCTCAGAATGGTCCAGTCTGTCAGCCCCGGGGACGAACGGACTGCCATATCGCGCCCAAGGTGGTTATACGCAGGAAGGACCACAACCTTAGGGTAGAGGGAGGGGGGGTGTCCCGGCCAAAGGGGTGATGGTCGTCACCTGGGGAGGAGAAGGGGCAACGAGGAAGGCCGCGTGGTGGGTTCTGTGTTGCTTTGGTTCACCGCGGTGAGGGTCTCCCAAGTGGGAAGGAGCCAGTCTATGACAGGGGCAGAATAGGGCATCCAAGAAAGCGTGAGACATTGTGTCAGCAGCGTGCAGCTGCAAGCAGTCAGGGCTGGAGCAGACTATGGAGGGGGGGTCGTCTTGGTTGACCCGTTGGAAGCGTCTCGTACATGAGCAAGGAACGCTATTGCAGCCCAGGGTGCCATGAAGCAAGCTCCGGCAAGTGATGGTAATAATAGGACGGTGGAGAGTCTTGTCAGCGAGGCGTACCCACCTCACCTGCGAAAAGCCTGCCCAACGTAGAGGGATGGGAGACTTGAGGTTCGTCTTGTCTTTGGGCAGTTCTCTTTTCCGCTGGGGGCCTGGAGGGAGGGGCGGACACGTTGTAAGTCCACCCAAGCGTCTCTGTGGAGGTCTTCAGGGAAGGGACTGGAATAGGGTGAAAGAGCGCTCTCTCTGTTGCTGAGGCAATCTCGGGATTCAAGACCACGGAGGCCTCGCAGGTCAGGGTTAGTGCTAGGGTGAGTGTCCAAGGTGGAGGGGGGTAGAAAATGCTCCACAGCCTGGGCCAAGCAGCACGTTCCTCGGTATAACATGGCACAAAATGGTGGGAACGGTGGGCTTTGTTGCATGAGATTTGGTGAAAGAAGGGGCCTGCCGTGGCTTGGCGCACAGGAGTTCAGTAAGGTTCAAGAAGGTTCACCTCAGTATCATCATGGAGGTTTTGGGGGTTATTTTATACTTTCCATCGTGTTTGTTGTGTAAGTTTTTTTTTTTTTTTTTTTTTTTTTTTTTTCCAGTTGTGAGGTACTTCCTCCAAAGACCCAAGGACCAGCTTGTTCATGGTTCCAAGAGCTCTTGCCTCTGGTGGTGGGGGGAGGTTCTTGCTTGGATCAGCTGCTCCTCAAAGTCTGCCGTAAAATGCTTTTCTTGGAGGTTTTTGTCGTAGGGTGATGAGGTGCAGCTTTGGGGGTGTCCTTGGGGGGGTTATAAGGGGCGTTGAGAGGGTGTGATTCTGTACCAGAGGGCGCAGACTGTCTCCCAAAGACGCTCCTTCCAGTGAGGGGATCTGGCCCCGCTCTGCAAGGTACCAGCAGGTGGCCACAGAGCCATAGGGAAAGAGCTTCCACTTGGGAGTGGAGTTCAGGAAGTTTATGTTGAGGACATTAAAGCATGTACGTCCCGCAGGGTTTGTCTTGGCAGAGAGGAGAGGATGAGTCAATGGTCTTGGACAGCAGGCGAGGGAGGTGAGCTTCGTTTGTTGATGGAGTCTGAGCGGATGTCTTGAGACGGTGCTTTCACGAGAGTGCCTTGGGAGGAGAGCACTTGGTTTGAGGTGCATGGGGCATGGACGGAAAAGGAGGGGTGTTGTTTGAATGGGTGGTTTCCAGAAGGATGGATTGGGGCACTGCATGGGCGAGCGATAATTCTACGAATGTTCAGCAGGAGAAAGCACTCTGCACTTTCCCGGGCCAAGTTTGGGGTGATTGAGGCGATGTCCACAGAAGACGGGGCGGTAACCAGGCGCAATATGGTATCACTTTGGCTGACTGGAGGAAGGGTACAGCCGAGAAATCTCGTGACGGTTAGAGCTGCTGCCAGGGGTGACCTGTGTAACTAAAGAGGAGCCATGTGGTCTTTTGCTCAGCCAGCATGCCGATGTGGGAAGCAAGATGGGGTACAGCAAGCAGGATATCCTCGATGAAAAGATAAGGACGGCTGTCCCGAAGGCGGGGGAAGAGGTGTCCTGGACGTGGTGATTCCTCCATCTTGCAGGCTAGAGGTTGCAACATGAAGGCATTGAGAGAAGATTGCCTTTGGCTGGGGAGAGGCGCTGGTTCGGGTGGTGATCATCAGTTTAGCCTGGAAGATGACTTTGGAAGCCAAGCATCTGCATAGGCAACATGCTGCCTTCCAATACATTGAGATTGCGTGAGAGCCATGGAGCTGCTGCACGTTGACATGCTATGGGGCAATGGGGCTTTGTTTTTAAGCGAGGGTTGTGTCGTGCGTTCCTTCCTGGTGGTGTGGTTTTAGTTGCTCGTGTAGAGTGTACGAAGAGCGATGCAGCCTTGCAAAGGGCAGTGTCTGCATACCAGAACGGCATCGCCCAGCAATCTATGAGGTGTGTCTGGGGAGATGGAGTTGGTACAGTCAGTGATGGTGCCAAGGGCGGGGTCCAGATAAATTGCAGGGAGGGGGTATGTCTGGGGGAAGTTAAGAAGCAGAAGACGGGTCTTAGGAACAGACTGGGAAGGTAAGCCAGCCGAATTGGCTACGACGTATGTCTCCTTGATGATAGGCCCATCTGTGGCTGGGTTGAGGACCAAAGGTGGCTTTGCCATCGTCAAAAGAAACGAGAGGGTAGGCAGGGGCCAACTCTCCTGAGGGAGACGGAAGGATTGCAGAGTTCCAAGAGATCTCAGTTGGTTATTGTAGGTGATGAAGGGCTCAAAGATGATGACCCATTGATTACAGCTCAAGCCAAGCACTGAGGGAAAGCCGGGGAAGTGTTGGGGGAGGAGTAAAGTGAAGAAACCGTTGAGAACGCACTCGCGGGTAGAGCTGCCATTCATGAGGATATTGCACCAGCGTGATGCCCGCACTAATTGGAATCCATGGCTGACATTGTCTTTAGGAGCCATCGCCGTGTTGACAGAATCATAAGCTTTAGTAGGTCAGAATGCAGCAACCAGGCCTGGTAAGCCAAGCTCTTTCAAGCGCGCAGCCAAGCCTAGGTGATAAGCGGAGTTGTCACGAATCTTTCTGACGGAGGAAAGCTGATTGATTGACGTGAACGATTTGAGACTATTTCAGTGGGCGCGTTGCAGCGGTGAAGCCATGATCAAAAGGATCAGCTTAAGGTCGCAATTGAGAAGTGGTGATAGATCGGTAACTGCGAGGGAGTCTTGGGGCCTGACCAGTTTGTGGAGAAGGGCAGATGGTTCCTGAAGGAGGGGTGCTAGGGGGGTCCGAGTTAACTTGATTCTTGGAAGGCAGAGTTGAAACCCTTTGAAGGATCAGGGGACAGTTCTTCATGGAACGCATTGTAGACTTTAAGGGAAGTCCGTCATAACCTGGGCTGGAGCCTCGAGCGGGAGAAGCAGAGCGGATGGCCCAGGATCCATTCCTCTGATGTGATTAGGCCATCGGCATTGACACCTTCTGCAAGGGCTGATAACTATGGGGGAGGGGCATAGGGAGGGATGTGAGCAAAAGATCCTGGTTTAGCCTGGTTGATGTGAGGGTTTGGACGCATACAGTCCAAAGGAGGGAATCAGCACTATAAAAGTCCTCGAGCATACTCCAGTCCTATGTTGACTCCTATCATTGAAGAAGGTCAGCACAGAAAGGGGTGATGTTGGGGTGGCCCTGGAGGCTGGATAGCTTGATGTGGATGGGGGGTGAGGGGAACGGGAAGGTGGTGGAAGTAGAAGGAAGATGAATCCTCAAAAAGTGTGCTCAAGGATAGGTAGAGCTTTGAGCATTGGAGCAAGGAGTTGCTGCCAAGCGAGTGTTGCTGCTAATGCCTTAGCCTTGGCTATATGTTGAGGCGTGCCAGGGAAAGAAATTGCATCGGGGGGAAAAATGCGCACGAATGCCACCTGTGAGAATTCCTGCCGGCGTCGTCCTCTGCTAAAGCGGGCGGCACGCTGGCGGGCACGGCGATGCTTCTTGTAAATGGCCCAACTGCTGGTGCGAATAACTTCCTTCGATGTTGTCCCATTTTGTGACGATGTCTGAATCGGGGTAAGAGGTTTAGGTGAGGAGGAGGGATTGCTGAAGCGATGATGTTTTTGAGCTCATCAACAAGCTTCTGGAATGTTGAGGAGGAGGAGGGGGAACCCTTGCAGACTTGGCCCTGGGGTGGAGCGTGGCTAGGAAGGAGAGGGTTAGACAACAGGGGCTTGTGGTCAGAGATAAAGCCAGAGGTAGGGAGAATGGAGGAAGTGGCTGTGAAGAGGGCTAGGAGGGAGTCTGAAGCCAGCCAGTGGTCAAGCCATACGCCCGACTGAGGCTGGGATGCCTCAATGGTGAAGTGCCTTGGCAGTCGGGGCGTGTTCTCCAGATGTCTTGTAGGCTGTAGGATTCAATTGATGTTGCAGGGGGGTGCTATGGATCATGGGGGTAATATTGAATTGTGAGGAGGTAGACCGGATCGAGGGGTCAAGAATGCAGTGAATCAGCAAAGAGAGAAGGGCGTCGTCAGTGGGAAGGTTGGGACGCACTGCAGCTGAAAAAGAAGTTTCTCTGTCAAGCAGTTGGGCGGAGCATAGAAACGACAAAATGGTGATGAGGAGTCACAATGAAAGATCGAGCTAGAAGCGGATGTGGCCTAGGATAGTCTTAGGACGGGATTGTGAGGGGCAGGTGAGGGCTAATATAGGATGAGCTTCATGTGCCTGTACAGGGAAAAGAAAATTTGCGTGGCAGATTGCCCCAGAGCGCCTGGGAGGTGTGAAGAATGGTCTCGGGTGATAGGTTACTTCTTCAGTGAGCAACTTGCATACCATCGCGTTTCTCGAAGCCAGAACATGTGCTCAAAGAGTTTAAGTGGGTGTAGAGTCTTGCGGTTGGTGAGACAAAGGTATCCTAGGAGGGGCATGTGTGATTCAGTGTGTTCTCACTGGTGGTCCGCTTGTGGTTGCCGTGGATATTAAGCGTGCGATTTCGGGTTGGACCTAGGAATTCAGAAGAGAGTGCTGGAAGAGAGACTGCCCAGGGCTGTTGGTTTAGGGACTGTGTTCTCTTTGCGAGAGTGGACAGCTGTTGAAGAGGGACGGTGAAGGGGTGAAGCCTGAAGAGAGGAGTGGACGGTGAGGGGGGAAATCTTGAGCGGGGAGGTGCTGTAGAGGGGGAGGGGCTGAGCGAACAAAGGCGTTGTCAGACGTGAAGTGGAAGGGGGGTGGAGGAGGATTAAGAGAAGGGAGAAGGAAGCAAGGAGGGGAGGTGGGATTGGGGGGGTGTATGCCAGGGCGAGTGGATGCCCAGGCTGGATAGAAGAAAGCGAGGATAGATTGAAGGAGAGGGGAGTAGGGAGGACAGGGGGCAGTCTGGTGGGATGGAGGGGGAGGAGAGAGAAAGGGAGGGATGAGAGGGATATAAAAGGGTTCGGAAACCTTTTTGTCATAAGCTGTCACTATCAAATAATAGGTTTGATGCAAGTCGAAGGGGGCTTGGGCTGCTGCAGTCGCCTCAGCTGGGACACGCGGAGTGTTCTATAGTGACAAGTGTGATGATGTGAGTGAAGGAGGCGCCAGGTGTCATATAAGGGGCTGGTCCAAAGGGGTTTGAGAAAATGGGGGCAAGCAAAGCGGGATAAATGCTGGGTGTTGATAAGGAGTCCAGATCACTGGTGGTGGAGGCTGGTGGGTGATGGCGAGAGAGGTAAGGAAGGGTGCCGCTCGCGCTGGCAGTGGGGTCAAGGACGTGTACCCGATTGACAAGGGAGCAGGAGGGATAGGGGTATCGAGCGGATCGTGAGTGCTGGAGGTGTGTCAATGAGAGGGCAAACAGGTCTGCTCGCTATTCTTGAAGATGAGATGGGGTCTGTGTTTGGGTCGGGTCTGCAGAGAAGGGTGAATGTATGAGCGTAGCTGTCGGAAGGGACTTGAGAGCGTGGAGAGGAGGGGAGGACGTGGATAGAATGAGATTTATAAAGGGGCTGGAGAAGCGATGAGGAAAATATATAGGGGGGAGCGATGGGAGGAAGAGTCTTTGGACAGGGGAAGATTGGAGACTGCTGCTAGTGCAGAGTTAGAGGTGGAGCAGGACGAGGGGGGGGGAGGATGCTATTATCCCTCTAATTGGAGATTGGTTGGTAGCGAGTTGAATACGTCTGTTTGATTATGATTGTGGTGCTAAAACTGACTATAGACTGGTTGACCTTGGACGCTCGGGTGGGTGAAAAACATATATGCTCTGTTGTTAGTGAAGATTCGTGATTCTTCTAATGGTGGCTTAGGACGGGTGCAAGCTCAGTGCAGGTGTTTAATATATGCAAATAATGCTGTGGATACCTAGATGGGGTAATGTAATAGTAAGGGCGAAGTGCTCCTTATACAGTCGTCAGCACAACGATGTTGACTCGTAGTTGGTGGGTGAAGCAAGGCTACTGGAGTGTCGGATATGCTTATGTGCACCGCATTGGTTTGTTTATATGTTGTTTGTGTTTTTGTTTTATTTTTTGAAGCTTTAGCTACTGAGGCTGAGGTGATGTTGTTGGAGCGGAGGTTGATGCTGTTGGCTGATGCGTGATGCTGATCCTGATGTGGTGGGTTGGCTTTTTTGGAGGTTGCTGAGGTGCTGAGGATAGCACTGTGATGATGCTGATGCTAATGGCTATTGGTTCTTGTGGTCTGATGCCTGAGCCTGACGGCTCCTCGGAGCCGCAAGCTGGAGCTGATGCAGAATAATACAGATGCTAATGTTGATCGCTGATCGAAGGATGAGACTGAGGCAAGGCTTGAGGCTGCTGATGCGAGGCTGAGAGAGCTGGAGCTGATGCTAGAGGCTGAACTGATGCTGGACTGCTGAGGCTGAGGCTGTGGCTGAGGGCTGTGGCTGAGGCTGCGGCTCGAGGTGAGGCTGCTGATTTGGTATGCTGAAGCGCAAAGATTTGAGTGGAAGGGCAACTGGATGTTAGTTGTGAACTAATGTAAGTGTGTTGCTTTCTGATGAATGCTGTGTATCAGAAGCGTGAGAAGGACTGATGGCTGAAGAAGTTGTTGAGAGTGTGCTGCTTTCTTGGTGCTGTAGGCGCGTGTAGATATAATTTGGCGGGTGATGTGGAATGAGCTGCTGTGGATTGAAATGGAGATGAAACTTGTGCTCATTCTGAAGAAGGGGTGCGGGGTGAAGTCCTGGCTCAGTGTTGGGGTGCTGGTGATGGGGCTTGCTGAAAAGTCACTGGGTCTTGTGTGTGTATCCGACGAGAAGGCTTGAAAAAGATTGTAACCTGGAACGAGCCTGAGGGAACAGGTATGGAGGAGATGCTTAGTAGAGGGAAACATGTAGGGCTTCGTTGGGAGTGGGGGATGGTGTGGTGGAACATGTTGAGAGGAGGGTGGGGTGAGAGTGTGTGGACTGGACCAGAGGGAGGGACAGGGGAGAATGGAGAGAATGAAGGAGGTATAGGTCGGGGGCGATGGGTTCCATGTTGGAAGAAGGGGAAGGGAAGGGGAGGGGAAGGAGGGAGGAGGAGGAGGGGGAATTAAAGGGGAGGGTAAAGAGGCAGAAGGGCCCTGGCAAGAAGGAGAGGGATAGTGGTGGAGAGGTGGAAGGAGCAGAATGGGAGGGGACGGGCAAGGAAGAGAGGGGATCTTGATCCAAGAAGGTGCTGCGGGGGGTCGATCCAGGAGGGAGAGGAGGGAGAAAGGTGGAGGCCAGTGCGAGGAAGGGGTCTTCTGGGGGGATGATATCCACGATGAAGACGGCAGCGTTTGGCGGTTCAAGCAATATGTAAGGAGGATAATGATGCCCCGGGGAGGGAAGGGGGAACTGAAAGGGGTCAGGAAATGTCTTGTAGCCGGCCGCTGAAAGATGGCCTCAGGAAGGCCAATGCGTGGATCGTGAGGGTACGTTGAAGAATTAAGGCGGGGTGTAGAGGGGAGAGGGGGGGAGCAGAGGAAGGGGATGAGGATTGTCGCTGTCGCCACTACAGTGAAGTGTCCAGAATGAGAATAGCCGCTGAAATGGTCAAGCATAATATCGGGCCAGGTGGGGGTGCAAGGACAATGCACATAAGCTTTTGCATGGGACTCGCTCGCCCATTGGCTGGCATATCCATGGAGAAGGGGGGTGAAGTAAGGAGAAGGAAGGTGAGAAAGGGGCAGCTCTGGCTAACTGCTGCTTATACCTATTCCAGTAAGAAGGTGTGGCGGTGATGGAAGGATGTGCGAACTTGGCGAGTGGTATCATGCGGGTATGCATGTAAGGAGTCTGGGGGTATGTCTGCGAATCAGTGGTCCCATGTGGGATCTTCTAAGCATGTGCTGAGGCTTGGGGGGAAGCCGCATGGGGTGTCGAGAGAAGGAACAGAAGAGGACATTGATACCTGAAAGGGGCTGGAGAAGTATAACAGGTGTAGATTGACTCCCATGCAAGTAAGGAAGGGCTGAAAGTGGTGTGGGGAAGCTCGATTGTCAGACCAGGCTGGCTGGACAAATGCTGCTATTGAGGGCTGAAGGGGGAATCAGAGAGTATCAAGAAGGGAAATTCGCACACTGAGCGGCTGAAGTTTCAACGACGAGCACAAGAAACTGTAGTATTGAAGGGAGTAGAGTGGAAAAAGGCTGTCGAGTGTGAGGTACGGCAGAGGATGAAAAGTCGTCCAGGTGCATTGCGCACGGGCGCAACGAATTTGATGGTTGGTGTGGAAGCTCAAGCTGCGGGCGAAAGATGCGGACGCCTGAAAAGAATCGGAGTTAGAAAGTGGAGGTGCTGAAAAGGTGTGAAAGATGGCAGAAGGCTAACAAGCTGAGGGAAAGGTGTTGACCTTGGCGTTTTTCCGTAAAAAAACGAGCTCGATCAAAGAAAAGTTATAGGAGATGCGTCTCTTGAGAGTTCAAGACGAGCAAAGGAACAAGAAAGTATAGATGGAAGAGGGAGAGGAAAGGCTGTCGAAATTGAGGTGGCAGAGGAGTGAAAAGTCGCCAGTGCATGCCGCACGCCCAGCAACGAATTGGAAGGTGGTTGCGAAACTCAAGAACTCGCGAAAGATGCAAAGCGAAAAAAGATCGGAGTTGAAAGTTGGAAAAAGTAAAGTAACTACAAAAGCTTTGCGACCGGTAGAGGAATGAGGATTTCCACAGGCAGCAGATGTTTGAACCAAGTAGCAGACTCAGTGTTGACAACCCAAGGAATCAGTTTGGTAC
>JAJSRW010001095.1:0-16295 GCA_022414725.1 Microglena sp. YARC | reverse complement strand
TCGCTGTTCCGATCACACCAGTACTGTATCCATGGATTACCCGCACAATCTGGTACTTGAATCATTGAGAAGTATGGGGCATCCTCCAAGCAAAGTTGTGTAGGACAGAATCGTAAGGATTGGACCTAACTGGAGGAAACTGATAGAGGCTGCATGGGCAGCCAGCATTGAGCTCGAGTCTATCAACTGCTCTTTCATGCTGGATTCCAAGAGAGGTTGAAATTGGTGCACAATGAGGTGCGAAGTGGTGGCTCCCACCACGTAAGTATGACTGCTTTCAGATGTTGGGCGTCTAGGTCTAGTGTGGCTCTAGTGTCCACATAGAATACTGAGATGAATTATGGGCATGCCATGAGTGGCAATGATGAGCAAGGACTTGTTGTTGTTGGGATTGATAATAGTGACCCTTGAGTCCCAACTGCATGGCATGGCACAACCTTGTCAATAAATATCAGAGTTGGGATTTTATGAGAATCATTGATAACTATGTGTTACAAGACACTATCCATGTTCATGATCCCTCCCTTTGCAATTTGCCTCCCATCTCCACCAATGACCCAATAAGGAAGACTGCCATTCTGCAACACTCCAAGTACATGTTGGTATGTTCTTTGAAAGTGACAGTCAACAAGATTGACAAGGTTTGTGTAATACAATACAATAATACCATACCTTCAAGGGCATGGGTAGGTCCATCTCTTAGCTGGACCAGGATTACCCGTATTTCTATTTAATTTTGTATATCCTACGTGAAGAAGGATACATCCCCTTGGATATGGTTTGCAGTAAGGACCTTTTACAAGTAATTTAATGTCGTTTTGCATGTCCATCCTTCTGTAAGCTGAGCCTTCTCTCCCCATGCCCAAATGGAATGTAAATAGGCTATTGACATTGCACACACGCCACTAGACTATAGCTTTAAAAAAATGAAAGTGAACGGACCAAGTAGCAAGCTTTTTTTGGGTAGCCACATGGCATGTTTGGGGCATGCATGGAGTACACATACATGATAGGTAGAGCTGCCAGATGTGTTCCCTGGGCCACACACTTGCTAGTATGTGCCAGATTACCCTACCTAAGCAGCCCTATTTGGCATACCAAGATTAGAATCACACATGGTGTCCATGAGGCATATCCAGACCTCCCCGCCCACATTTGTGTGTACTCAATGCACCCCCCAAGTATGCCATGTGGCTACCCAAACCAACCTTCCAACTTGGTCCGATGACTTCACCATTTAAACGTCGCATCCCGGTTATAGATCACCCAAGCGGGGCCGGCCCGAGTGCCGATCTCACGCGACCACCGTGCCTGGCCTTAGACATGAAGAAAACTGAGAGGGTAGAAGACACGCTCAGCCTAGGTTGTGGCAGAAATGGTGCGGTATGGAAGATGAAATTCGCCAGAAACGTCGATGGGGTTGGTTACAAGGCGTAACCATACGGGTAATCCTGGTACGCCCTATGCGCTCATTGGGTATAATATCCATAATTTGCGAAAGCGCGTTGTTCTAAGTGCTCTCATGAGGTACGGAAGGAGGATGAAGGTACTGTAAATGTACCGCCTTCCTTGGGCTTGGAAACGGGAGGCCTCGGCGTTGGAGCCATTTATAACCTTGTAAAAGTAGCATTTCGTATATTCCTACCCTCTTCCCATGCCTCGAATTCCCAAGAGATTAACTAGGGAACAACGGCAGTTGATAGTTGATCTGTCCCGGCAGGTTTCTCTAATGCTGCCATAGGTCGTCAGGTTCCGTGTAATCTAGAGACCGTTAGGAGATGGAAACCTGCCGAACAGCTGCAAGGATTGGAGAAAGTGGACCTCGGGGAAAAAGCCTCGACAAGTTCCGCAGTCCCCTTACAAGCAGCCCGTGAGGACGAAGATCAAGAGGATGGCCAAGACTGGTCTCTCTTCAAGATCAATAGCCTCAACCCTCACCCAAAGCATGGGATCAGCATCTCTCACACCTCTGTGTGTAGGATTCTCCATGGAGGCAGGAAGCCTCTGACCTGGCTGAAGGTTGGCAATGAGAGGAGCCTAGGTGGTGTCAACAAGAAAGCTAGAGTGGACTTCTGCCACAAGTGGAAAGACTCCAGGTCCAATGCTTTTGATACTTGGGTCTTCCTGGATTTCAAAGGACCTTTACTGCTACAAATACCAGTTTGGGATTCTTGATTATGCATGGCAAGATGTCTGCAAGAAGAAGGGCAGTGAGGCACCCCCACACTTGGGGGCAAACCAGGGACACCTTGGGTGTTTAGGTTCTATGGGGCTGTGGGCAAGGACTTTAAGTCTAAGCTGCATTTTGTGCCTCCCTCCCCTGACCCTACAAACCTCAAACAGAAAAAGAGCTCTGAAACCTTCAAGTCAGAGCACTTCATTGAGATGATGAAAAATCTACATGAGGAGATCCAGACCTATACAGCTGGGAGGAGGGGGGTGGCTACAAGCTCATCATGGATCATGCCAAGCAACACTTCTCCAAGGACAGCAGGCCTGCCTTGGATAAGATGGGTGTGAAGGTGGTTAAGGATTACCCAGCACAATCCTGGGACTTGAACATCATTGAGAATGTATGGGGCATCCTCCAAGGCAAGATGTGTAGGAAGAATGCTAAGAGTGGACCTAACTGGAGGAAACTGATAGAGGCTGCATGGGCCAGCATTGAGCTCAAGTCTATCAATGCTCTTCATGCTGGATTCCAAGAGAGGTTGAAATTGGTGCACAATGAGGATGCGAAGTGGTGCTCCCACCACTAAGTATGACTGCTTTCAGATGTTGGGGTCTAGGTCTAGTGTGGCTCTAGTGTCACATAGAATACTGAGATGAATGGGCATGCCATGAGTGGCATGATGAGCAAGGACTTGTTGTTGTTTGGGATGATAATAGTGACCCTTGAGTCCAACTGCATGGCATGCACAACCTTGTCAATAAATATAAGAGTTGGGATTTTATGAGAATATTGATAACTATGTGTTACAAGACACTATCCATGTTCATGATCCCTCCCTTTGAAATTTGCCTCCCATCTCCACCAATGACCCAATAAGGAAGACTGCCATTCTGCAACACTCCAAGTACATGTTGGTATGTTCTTTGAAAGTGACAGTCAACAAGATTGACAAGGTTTGTGTAATACAATACAATAATACCATACCTTCAAGGGCATGGGTAGGTCCATCTCTTAGGCTGGACCAGGATTACCCGTATTTCTATTTAATTTTGTATATCCTATGTGAAGAAGGATACATCCCCTTGGATATGGTTTGCAGTAGGACCTTTTACAAGTAATTTAATGTCGTTTGCATGTCCATCCTTCTGTAAGCTGAGCCTTCTCTCCCCATGCCCCAAATGGAATGTAAATAGGCTATTGACATTGCACACACGCCACTAGACTATAGCTTTAAAAAATGAAAGTGAACGGACCAAGTTGCAAGCTTTGTTTGGGTAGCCACATGGCATGTTTGGGGCATGCATGGAGTACACATACATGATAGGTAGAGCTGCCAGATGTGTTCCCTGGGCCACACACTTGCTAGTATGTGCCAGATTACCCTACCTAAGCAGCCCTATTTGGGCATACCAAGATTAGAATCACACATGGTGTCCATGAGGCATATCCAGACCTCCCCGCCCACATTTGTGTGTACTCAATGCACCCCCCCAAGTATGCCATGTGGCTACCCAAACCAACCTTTCAACTTGGTCCGATGACTTCACCATTTAAACGTCGCATCCCGGTTATAGATCACCAAGCGGGGCCGGCCCGAGTGCCGATCTCACGCGACCACCGTGCCTGGCCTTAGACATGAAGAAAACTGAGAGGGTAGAGGACACGCTCAGCCTAGGTTGTGCAGAAATGGTGCGGTATGGAAGATGAAATTCGCCAGAAACGTCGATGGGGTTGGTTACAAGCGTAACCATACGGGTAATCCTGGTACGCCCTATGCGCTCATTGGGTATAATATCCATAATTTGCGAAAGCGCGTTGTTCTAAGTGCTCTCATGAGGTACGGTAGGAGGATGAAGGTACTGTAAATGTACCGCCTTCCTTGGGCTTGGAAACGGGAGGCCTCGGCGTTGGAGCCATTTATAACCTTGTAAAAGTAGCATTTCGTATATTCCTACCCTCTTCCCATGCCTCGAATTCCCAAGAGATTAACTAGGGAACAACGGCAGTTGATAGTTGATCTGTCCCGGCAGGTTTCTCTAATGCTGCCATAGGTCGTCAGGTTCCGTGTAATCTAGAGACCGTTAGGAGATGGAAACCTGCCGAACAGCTGCAAGGATTGGAGAAAGTGGACCTCGGGGAAAAGCCTCGACAAGTTCCGCAGTCCCCTTACAAGCAGCCCGTGAGGACGAAGATCAAGAGGATGGCCAAGACTGGTCCTCTCTTCAAGATCAATAGCCTCAACCCTCACCCAAAAGCATGGGATCAGCATCTCTCACACCTCTGTGTGTAGGATTCTCCATGGAGGCAGGAAGCCTCTGACCTGGCTGAAGGTTGGCAATGAGAGGAGCCTAGGTGGTGTCAACAAGAAAGCTAGAGTGGACTTCTGCCACAAGTGGAAAGACTCCAGGTCCAATGCTTTTGATACTTGGGTCTTCCTGGATCAAAGGACCTTTACTGCTACAAATACCAGTTTGGGATTCTTGATTATGCATGGCAAGATGTCTGCAAGAAGAAGGGCAGTGAGGCACCCCACACTTGGGGGCCAAACCAGGGACACCTTGGGTGTTTAGGTTCTATGGGCTGTGGGCAAGGACTTTAAGTCTAAGCTGCATTTTGTGCCTCCCTCCCCTGACCCTAAAAACCTCAAACAGAAAAAGAGCTCTGAAACCTTCAAGTCAGAGCACTTCATTGAGATGATGAAAAATCTACATGAGGAGATCCAGACCTATACAGCTGGGAGGAGGGGGGGTGGCTACAAGCTCATCATGGATCATGCCAAGCAACACTTCTCCAAGGACAGCAGGCCTGCCTTGGATAAGATGGGTGTGAAGGTGGTTAAGGATTACCCAGCACAATCCTGGGACTTGAACATCATTGAGAATGTATGGGGCATCCTCCAAGGCAAGATGTGTAGGAAGAATGCTAAGAGTGGACCTAACTGGAGGAAACTGATAGAGGCTGCATGGGCCAGCATTGAGCTCAAGTCTATCAATGCTCTTCATGCTGGATTCCAAGAGAGGTTGAAATTGGTGCACAATGAGGATGGGAAGTGGTGCTCCCACCACTAAGTATGACTGCTTTCAGATGTTGGGGTCTAGGTCTAGTGTGGCTCTAGTGTCACATAGAATACTGAGATGAATGGGCATGCCATAAGTGGCATGATGAGCAAGGACTTGTTGTTGTTTGGGATGATAATAGTGACCCTTGAGTCCCAACTGCATGGCATGCACAACCTTGTCAATAAATATAAGAGTTGGGATTTTATGAGAATATTGATAACTATGTGTTACAAGACACTATCCATGTTCATGATCCCTCCCTTTGAAATTTGCCTCCCATCTCCACCAATGACCCAATAAGGAAGACTGCCATTCTGCAACACTCCAAGTACATGTTGGTATGTTCTTTGAAAGTGACAGTCAACAAGATTGACAAGGTTTGTGTAATACAATACAATAATATCATACCTTCAAGGGCATGGGTAGGTCCATCTCTTAGGCTGGACCAGGATTACCCGTATTTCTATTTAATTTTGTATATCCTATGTGAAGAAGGATACATCCCCTTGGATATGGTTTGCAGTTAGGACCTTTTACAAGTAATTTAATGTCGTTTTGCATGTCCATCCTTCTGTAAGCTGAGCCTTCTCTCCCCATGCCCCAAATGGAATGTAAATAGGCTATTGACATTGCACACACGCCACTAGACTATAGCTTTAAAAAATGAAAGTGAACGGACCAAGTAGCAAGCTTTGTTTGGGTAGCCACATGGCATGTTTGGGGCATGCATGGAGTACACATACATGATAGGTAGAGCTGCCAGATGTGTTCCCTGGGCCACACACTTGCTAGTATGTGCCAGATTACCCTACCTAAGCAGCCCTATTTGGGCATACCAAGATTAGAATCACACATGGTGTCCATGAGGCATATCCAGACCTCCCCGCCCACATTTGTGTGTACTCAATGCACCCCAAGTATGCCATGTGGCTACCCAAACCAACCTTTCAACTTGGTCCGATGACTTCACCATTTAAACGTCGCATCCCGGTTATAGATCACCAAGCGGGGCCGGCCCGAGTGCCGATCTCACGCGACCACCGTGCCTGGCCTTAGACATGAAGAAAACTGAGAGGGTAGAGACACGCTCAGCCTAGGTTGTGCAGAAATGGTGCGGTATGGAAGATGAAATTCGCCAGAAACGTCGATGGGGTTGGTTACAAGGTAACCATACGGGTCATCCTGGTACGCCCTATGCGCTCATTGGGTATAATATCCATAATTTGCGAAAGCGCGTTGTTCTAAGTGCTCTCATGTGGTACGGTAGGAGGATGAAGGTACTGTAAATGTACCGCCTTCCTTGGGCTTGGAAACGGGAGGCCTCGGCGTTGGAGCCATTTATAACCTTGTAAAAGTAGCATTTCGTATATTCCTACCCTCTTCCCATGCCTCGAATTCCCAAGAGATTAACTAGGGAACAACGGCAGTTGATAGTTGATCTGTCCCGGCAGGGTTTCTCTAATGCTGCCATAGGTCGTCAGGTTCCGTGTAATCTAGAGACCGTTAGGAGATGGAAACCTGCCGAACAGCTGCAAGGATTGGAGAAAGTGGACCTCGGGGAAAAGCCTCGACAAGTTCCGCAGTCCCCTTACAAGCAGCCCGTGAGGACGAAGATCAAGAGGATGGCCAAGACTGGTCTCTCTTCAAGATCAATAGCCTCAACCCTCACCCAAAAGCATGGGATCAGCATCTCTCACACCTCTGTGTGTAGGATTCTCCATGGAGGCAGGAAGCCTCTGACCTGGCTGAAGGTTGGCAATGAGAGGAGCCTAGGTGGTGTCAACAAGAAAGCTAGAGTGGACTTCTGCCACAAGTGGAAAGACTCCAGGTCCAATGCTTTTGATACTTGGGTCTTCCTGGATTGCAAAGGACCTTTACTGCTACAAATACCAGTTTGGGATTCTTGATTATGCATGGCAAGATGTCTGCAAGAAGAAGGGCAGTGAGGCACCCCCACACTTGGGGGCCAAACCAGGGACACCTTGGGTGTTTAGGTTCTATGGGGCTGTGGGCAAGGACTTTAAGTCTAAGCTGCATTTTGTGCCTCCCTCCCCTGACCCTACAAACCTCAAACAGAAAAAGAGCTCTGAAACCTTCAAGTCAGAGCACTTCATTGAGATGATGAAAAATCTACATGAGGAGATCCAAGACCTATACAGCTGGGAGGAGGGGGGGTGGCTACAAGCTCATCATGGATCATGCCAAGCAACACTTCTCCAAGGACAGCAGGCCTGCCTTGGATAAGATGGGTGTGAAGGTGGTTAAGGATTACCCAGCACAATCCTGGGACTTGAACATCATTGAGAATGTATGGGGCATCCTCCAAGGCAAGATGTGTAGGAAGAATGCTAAGAGTGGACCTAACTGGAGGAAACTGATAGAGGCTGCATGGGCCAGCATTGAGCTCAAGTCTATCAATGCTCTTCATGCTGGATTCCAAGAGAGGTTGAAATTGGTGCACAATGAGGATGGAAGTGGTGCTCCCACCACTAAGTATGACTGCTTTCAGATGTTGGGGTCTAGGTCTAGTGTTGGCTCTAGTGTCACATAGAATACTGAGATGAATGGGCATGCCATAAGTGGCATGATGAGCAAGGACTTGTTGTTGTTTGGGATGATAATAGTGACCCTTGAGTCCCAACTGCATGGCATGCACAACCTTGTCAATAAATATAAGAGTTGGGATTTTATGAGAATATGATAACTATGTGTTACAAGACACTATCCATGTTCATGATCCCTCCCTTTGAAATTTGCCTCCCATCTCCACCAATGACCCAATAAGGAAGACTGCCATTCTGCAACACTCCAAGTACATGTTGGTATGTTCTTTGAAAGTGACAGTCAACAAGATTGACAAGGTTTGTGTAATACAATACAATAATACCATACCTTCAAGGGCATGGGTAGGTCCATCTCTTAGGCTGGACCAGGATTACCCGTATTTCTATTTAATTTTGTATATCCTATGTGAAGAAGGATACATCCCCTTGGATATGGTTTGCAGTTAGGACCTTTTACAAGTAATTTAATGTCGTTTTGCATGTCCATCCTTCTGTAAGCTGAGCCTTCTCTCCCCATGCCCCAAATGGAATGTAAATAGGCTATTGACATTGCACACACGCCACTAGACTATAGCTTTAAAAAATGAAAGTGAACGGACCAAGTTGCAAGCTTTGTTTGGGTAGCCACATGGCATGTTTGGGGCATGCATGGAGTACACATACATGATAGGTAGAGCTGCCAGATGTGTGCCCTGGGCCACACACTTGCTAGTATGTGCCAGATTACCCTACCTAAGCAGCCCTATTTGGGCATACCAAGATTAGAATCACACATGGTGTCCATGAGGCATATCCAGACCTCCCGCCCACATTTGTGTGTACTCAATGCACCCCCAAGTATGCCATGTGGCTACCCAAACCAACCTTTCAACTTGGTCCGATGACTTCACCATTTAAACGTCGCATCCCGGTTATAGATCACCAAGCGGGGCCGGCCCGAGTGCCGATCTCACGCGACCACCGTGCCTGGCCTTAGACATGAAGAAAACTGAGAGGGTAGAAGACACGCTCAGCCTAGGTTGTGCAGAAATGGTGCGGTATGGAAGATGAAATTCGCCAGAAACGTCGATGGGGTTGGTTACAAGCGTAACCATACGGGTAATCCTGGTACGCCCTATGCGCTCATTGGGTATAATATCCATAATTTGCGAAAGCGCGTTGTTCTAAGTGCTCTCATGAGGTACGGTAGGAGGATGAAGGTACTGTAAATGTACCGTCTTCCTTGGGCTTGGAAACGGGAGGCCTCGGCGTTGGAGCCATTTATAACCTTGTAAAAGTAGCATTTCGTATATTCCTACCCTCTTCCCATGCCTCGAATTCCCAAGAGATTAACTAGGGAACAACGGCAGTTGATAGTTGATCTGTCCCGGCAGGGTTTCTCTAATGCTGCCATAGGTCGTCAGGTTCCGTGTAATCTAGAGACCGTTAGGAGATGGAAACCTGCCGAACAGCTGCAAGGATTGGAGAAAGTGGACCTTCGGGGAAAAGCCTCGACAAGTTCCGCAGTCCCTTACAAGCAGCCCGTGAGGACGAAGATCAAGAGGATGGCCAAGACTGGTCCTCTCTTCAAGATCAATAGCCTCAACCCTCACCCAAAAGCATGGGATCAGCATCTCTCACACCTCTGTGTGTAGGATTCTCCATGGAGGCAGGAAGCCTCTGACCTGGCTGAAGGTTGGCAATAAGAGGAGCCTAGGTGGTGTCAACAAGAAAGCTAGAGTGGACTTCTGCCACAAGTGGAAAGACCAGGTCCAATGCTTTTGATACTTGGGTCTTCCTGGATGCAAAGGACCTTTACTGCTACAAATAACCAGTTTGGGATTCTTGATTATGCATGGCAAGATGTCTGCAAGAAGAAGGGCAGTGAGGCACCCCCACACTTGGGGCCAAACCAGGGACACCTTGGGTGTTTAGGTTCTATGGGGCTGTGGGCAAGGACTTTAAGTCTAAGCTGCATTTTGTGCCTCCCTCCCCTGACCCTAAAAACCTCAAACAGAAGAAGAGCTCTGAAACCTTCAAGTCAGAGCACTTCATTGAGATGATGAAAAATCTACATGAGGAGATCCAGACCTATACAGCTGGGAGGGGGGGTGGCTACAAGCTCATCATGGATCATGCCAAGCAACACTTCTCCAAGGACAGCAGGCCTGCCTTGGATAAGATGGGTGTGAAGGTGGTTAAGGATTACCCAGCACAATCCTGGGACTTGAACATCATTGAGAATGTATGGGGCATCCTCCAAGGCAAGATGTGTAGGAAGAATGCTAAGAGTGGACCTAACTGGAGGAAACTGATAGAGGCTGCATGGGCCAGCATTGAGCTCAAGTCTATCAATGCTCTTCATGCTGGATTCCAAGAGAGGTTGAAATTGGTGCACAATGAGGATGGAAGTGGTGCTCCCACCACTAAGTATGACTGCTTTCAGATGTTGGGGTCTAGGTCTAGTGTGCTCTAGTGTCACATAGAATACTGAGATGAATGGGCATGCCATAAGTGGCATGATGAGCAAGGACTTGTTGTTGTTTGGGATGATAATAGTGACCCTTGAGTCCCAACTGCATGGCATGCACAACCTTGTCAATAAATATAAGAGTTGGGATTTTATGAGAATATTGATAACTATGTGTTACAAGACACTATCCATGTTCATGATCCCTCCCTTTGAAATTTGCCTCCCATCTCCACCAATGACCCAATAAGGAAGACTGCCATTCTGCAACACTCCAAGTACATGTTGGTATGTTCTTTGAAAGTGACAGTCAACAAGATTGACAAGATTTGTGTAATACAATACAATAATACCATACCTTCAAGGGCATGGGTAGGTCCATCTCTTAGGCTGGACCAGGATTACCCGTATTTCTATTTAATTTTGTATATCCTACGTGAAGAAGGATACATCCCCTTGGATATGGTTTGCAGTTAGGACCTTTTACAAGTAATTTAATGTCGTTTTGCATGTCCATCCTTCTGTAAGCTGAGCCTTCTCTCCCCGTGCCCCAAATGGAATGTAAATAGGCTATTGACATTGCACACACGCCACTAGACTATAGCTTTAAAAAATGAAAGTGAACGGACCAAGTTGCAAGCTTTGTTTGGGTAGCCACATGGCATGTTTGGGGCATGCATGGAGTACACATACATGATAGGTAGAGCTGCCAGATGTGTGCCCTGGGCCACACACTTGCTAGTATGTGCCAGATTACCCTACCTAAGCAGCCCTATTTGGGCATACCAAGATTAGAATCACACATGGTGTCCATGAGGCATATCCAGACCTCCCCGCCCACATTTGTGTGTACTCAATGCACCCCCCAAGTATGCCATGTGGCTACCCAAACCAACCTTTCAACTTGGTCCGATGACTTCACCATTTAAACGTCGCATCCCGGTTATAGATCACCAAGCGGGCCGGCCCGAGTGCCGATCTCACGCGACCACCGTGCCTGGCCTTAGACATGAAGAAAACTGAGAGGGTAGAGACACGCTCAGCCTAGGTTTGTGCAGAAATGGTGCGGTATGGAAGATGAAATTCGCCAGAAACGTCGATGGGGTTGGTTACAAGCGTAACCATACGGGTCATCCTGGTACGCCCTATGCGCTCATTGGGTATAATATCCATAATTTGCGAAAGCGCGTTGTTCTAAGTGCTCTCATGTGGTACGGTAGGAGGATGAAGGTACTGTAAATGTACCGCCTTCCTTGGGCTTGGAAACGGGAGGCCTCGGCGTTGGAGCCATTTATAACCTTGTAAAAGTAGCATTTCGTATATTCCTACCCTCTTCCCATGCCTCGAATTCCCAAGAGATTAACTAGGGAACAACGGCAGTTGATAGTTGATCTGTCCCGGCAGGGTTTCTCTAATGCTGCCATAGGTCGTCAGGTTCCGTGTAATCTAGAGACCGTTAGGAGATGGAAACCTGCCGAACAGCTGCAAGGATTGGAGAAAGTGGACCTCGGGGAAAAGCCTCGACAAGTTCCGCAGTCCCCTTACAAGCAGCCCGTGAGGACGAAGATCAAGAGGATGGCCAAGACTGGTCCTCTCTTCAAGATCAATAGCCTCAACCCTCACCCTAAAGCATGGGATCAGCATCTCTCACACCTCTGTGTGTAGGATTCTCCATGGAGGCAGGAAGCCTCTGACCTGGCTGAAGGTTGGCAATGAGAGGAGCCTAGGTGGTGTCAACAAGAAAGCTAGAGTGGACTTCTGCCACAAGTGGAAAGACTACAGGTCCAATGCTTTTTGATACTTGGGTCTTCCTGGATTGCAAAGGACTTTACTGCTACAAATACCAGTTTGGGATTCTTGATTATGCATGGCAAGATGTCTGCAAGAAGAAGGGCAGTGAGGCACCCCCACACTTGGGGGCCAAACCAGGGACACCTTGGGTGTTTAGGTTCTATGGGGCTGTGGCAAGGACTTTAAGTCTAAGCTGCATTTTGTGCCTCCCTCCCCTGACCCTAAAAACCTCAAACAGAAGAAGAGCTCTGAAACCTTCAAGTCAGAGCACTTCATTGAGATGATGAAAAATCTACATGAGGAGATCCAGAACCTATACACTGGGAGGAGGGGGGGTGGCTACAAGCTCATCATGGATCATGCCAAGCAACACTTCTCCAAGACAAGCAGGCCTGCCTTGGATAAGATGGTGTGAAGGTGGTTAAGGATTACCAGCACAATCCTGGGACTTGAACATCATTGAGAATGTATGGGGCATCCTCCAAGGCAAGATGTGTAGGAAGAATGCTAAGAGTGGACCTAACTGGAGGAAACTGATAGAGGCTGCATGGGCCAGCATTGAGCTCAAGTCTATCAATGCTCTTCATGCTGGATTCCAAGAGAGGTTGAATTGGTGCACAATGAGGATGCGAAGTGGTGCTCCCACCACTAGTATGACTGCTTTCAGATGTTGGGGTCTAGGTCTAGTGTGGCTCTAGTGTCACATAGAATACTGAGATGAATGGGCATGCCATGAGTGGCATGATGAGCAAGGACTTGTTTGTTGTTTGGGATGATAATAGTGACCCTTGAGTCCCAACCTGCTTGCATGGCATGCACAACCTTTGTCAATAAATATAAGAGTTGGGATTTTATGAGAATATTGATAACTATGTGTTACAAGACACTATCCATGTTCATGATCCCTCCCTTTGCAATTTGCCTCCCATCTCCACCAATGACCCAATAAGGAAGACTGCCATTCTGCAACACTCCAAGTACATGTTGGTATGTTCTTTGAAAGTGACAGTCAACAAGATTGACAAGTTTGTGTAATACAATACAATAATACCATACCTTCAAGGCATGGTAGGTCCATCTCTTAGGCTGACCAGGATTACCCGTATTTCTATTTTAATTTTGTAGTATCCTATGTGAAAGAATGGATACATCCCCTTGGATATGGTTTGCCCCAGTTAGGACCTACATTTACAAGTAATTAATGTCGTTGTTGCATGTCCATCCTTCTGTAAGCTGAGCCTTCTCCCCATGCCCCCAAATGGAATGTAAAATAGCTTGATGTGCAACATTGCACACACGCCACTAGACTATAGCTTTAAAAAATGAAAGTGAACGGACCAAGTGCAAGCTTGTTTGGGTAGCTCACATGGCATGTTTGGGGCATGCATGGAGTACACGATACATGATAGGGTAGAGCTGCAGATGTGCCTGGGCCACACACTTGCTAGTATGCCAGATACCCCTAACCTAAGCAGCCCTATTTGGGCATACCAAGATTAAGAAATCACACATGGTGTCCATGAGGCATATCCAGACCTGGCCCCGCCCACATTATGTTGTACTCTTAATCACCCCCAAGGAGTATGCCATGTGCTACCCAAACCAGAAAGCTCTTCAACTTGCGGTCCGATGACTTCACCATTTAAAGAACTGCGCATCCCGGTCATAGATCAGCCAAGCGGGCCGGCCCCGAAGTGCCGATCTCACGCGACACCCCGTGCCTGGCTTAGCTCACATGAAGAAAACTGAGAGGGTAGAGGAACGTCAGCCTAGGTTGTGCAGAAAACAACACACAAATGGTGCGGTATGGAAGATGAAATTCGCCAGAAACGTCATGGGTTGTTACAAGCGTAACCCATACGGGTAATCCTGGTACGCCCTATGCGCTCATTGGTATAATATCCATAAATTTGCGAAAGCGCGTTGTTCTAAGTGCTCTCATGTAAGGTACGGTAGAGGATGAAGGTAACTGTAAATGTACCGCCTTCCTTGGGCTTGAACGAGTGGGAAACATAAAGGGAGGCCCTCGGCGGCGTTGGGCCATTAAATATAACCTTGTACTAAGTAGGGCATTTCGTATATTCCTACCTCTTCCCATGCCTCGAATTCCCAAGAGATTACTAGGGAACAACGGCAGTTGATAGTTGATCTGTCCGGCAGGGTTTCTAATGCTGCCATAGGTCGTCAGGTTCCGTGTAATCTAGAGACCGTTAGGAGATGGAATCCGTAGGCGCTCGAACTGGCCGAACAGCCAGAAGGATTGCGAGAATGGACCTCGGGGAAAAGCCGCTCGACAAGTTCGGCGCAGTCCCCTCCTACAAGCAGCCCGTGAGGACGAAGATATCAAGAGGATGGCCAAGACTGGCTCTCTTCAAGATCAATAGCCTCAACCCTCACCCAAAGCATGGGTGATCAGCATCTCTCACACCTCTGTGTGTAGGATTCTCCATGGAGCAGGAAGCCTCTGACTGGCTGAAGGTCTGGCAATGAGCAGGAGCCTTGGTGGTGGTCAACAAGTATGAAGCTAGAGTGGACTTCTGCACAAGTGGACAAGACCTCTTCCAGGGTACCAAATGCTTTTGATACTTGGGTCTTCCTGGGATTCAAAAAGGACACCTTACTGCTACAATACCAGTTTGGATTCTTGATGTATCATGGCAAAAATTGTCTGCAAGAAGAAGGGCAGTGAGCACCCCACACTTACCGGGGCCAAACCAAGGGACACCTTGGGTCTGTTTAGGTTCTATGGGCTGTGGGCAGAGGAGCTTTTAAGTCGTAAGCTGCATTTTGTGCCTCCCTCCCGCTGACCCTACCAAAACCTCAAACAGAAAAGAGCTTGAAACCTTCAAGTCAAGAGCACTTCATTGAGATGCATGAAATCTGGCATGAGGAGAAGTCCAGACCGTATTCAGCTGAGAGGAGGGGGGTGGCTACAAGACTCATCATCGGATCATGCCAGCAAAACTTCTCCAAGGCAGCAGGCCTGCCTTGGATAAGATTGGGTGTGAAGGTGGCAAGGATTACCCAGCCAATCCTGGGAGTTGAACTCATTGAGAATGTATGGGGCATCCTGCCAGGCAAGATGCTGTAGGAAGAATGCTAAGAGCTGACCTAACTGGAGGAACTGATAGAGGCTGGATGGGCCAGCATTGACTTCAAGTCTATCATTGGCTCTTCAGGCTGGATTCCAGAGAGTTGAAATTGGTGCACAGTGAGGATGGAAAGTGGTGCTCCCACCCGAAGGTATGACTGTTTCAGATGCTTGGGGTCTAGGTCTTAGTGTGGCTACTAGTGTCACATAGAAACGAGATGAATGGGATTGCATATAGTGGCATGATGAGCAAGGACTTGTGTTGTTGGCATGAATATATAGTGACCCTTGAGTCCCAACTGCATGGCCAGTGCACAACCTTTGTCAATAAATATAAGAGTTGGGATTTTATGAGATATGGATAACTAAATGTGTTAATCAGACACTTCATGTTCATAGATGATCCCTGCCTTTGAATTGCCTCCCTCTCCACCAATGAACCAATAAGGAGGACTGCCATTCTGCAACACTCCAAGTACATGTGGTCAGGTCTTTGAAAGTAACACGTCAACGAAGATTGGACAAGATTGTGGTAAACAATTACAAAATAACGGATATTCTCCAAGGGCATGGTTAGGTGCATCTCTTTAGGCCATGGACCAGGGATTACCGTATTTATTTATTTTTGTATATCTATTGAGAAGGATACATCCCTTGGATATGTTGGGCAGTTAGGAATTTTACAAGTAATTTAATGTCCTGTTGCATGTCATCCTTCTGTAAGCTGAGCTTCCTCCCCATGCCACCAAATGGAATGTAAATAGGATATTGAATGTGCACATACGCGCATGATCTATATTAGCTTTAAAAAATGAAAGTGAAAGGGACCAAGTTGGCAACTGTGTTTGGTAGCCACATGGCATGTTTGGCGGCATGCTGGAGTACCATACATGATAGTAGAGCTGCAGATTGTCTTGGGCAGCAACTTGCTAGTATGTCCTAAATTCTTAAGCAGCCCTATTTTTGGCATACAAAAGAATCACACATGGTGTGCCATGAGGATCCAGACCTCCCCGCCCACAATTTGTTGTAATCATGCCCCCCCAAGTATGCCATGTGCTCCCCCAAACCAACCTTTAACTTGGTCCGATGACTTCACATTATAAACGTCGCAATCCCGGTTAAGATTCACCAAGCGGGGCCGGCCCGAGCCGCGATCTCTAGGACC
>JAJSRW010001287.1:0-19396 GCA_022414725.1 Microglena sp. YARC | reverse complement strand
GGAACGTACTTCTGCTGACCCACGGGGTGATGTGAAATTTAAAATGTGGGTAGCGAAGTGCACAAGGGACAATTTATAAAAGACGCTTTGCTATATAACATAATATTGATTCCGTTGGTACCGAAAAATTTCCAACAATTAGACGCAGGTGAGGATCTGAAGGTTTCTGTCAACGTCATGCCGCTTTGGAGGAGATCAAGCCAACGTGAAGTGAATTAAAGTGTCAGGGACGACGACGTATCGTGTGAGCCTCTACGCGGACTGACATGTTTTATGTGTATGATAGAACAGGATGCATTATGTAAAGCAAAAATGTAGAATGTTGTACTCATTGAGACCCCAATAGGGTATATCCACACGGATCTCCATTTAAAACCGACGCAATTGGACTTATCCCGACTGCAGAATAGGTTTTTGAATAACGGATGCGGGACGGACGCGACCAATATTAACAACCCAAGCGCCAACTTAAAGCGCCATGCCGCTCGCTATCAAATCACTATAAAATATCCACCATCATATGGGCTGGGAGCATAAACTGGCACAAAGGGGCGCAAAGGCGAACACTAGGCCAGTAGGCATGCGACACAGGCAGATCTGCGACGTATGCAGTAGCACCCGGCCGGATACGGTATGCCGCGCAGGATGGCTCAGCTGGCAATGGACCGTTCAGTTGCGTGGATGTGAGTACAGTTTTCGGATGCTAACGATGAGGATTCATCGGACAGAACCAGCGAAACGATGGCGTCTGCGAAGTATAGAGCTCAAGAGGAGCACGCGATGATCAAGTAGGTCTCGCGTTTCGAGATGCATATGGTAGTGTTGTCGGTGATGTTGGAAAGCAATGGCAGCGTACTGTACATCGGATACGGTCCAACCACTTACCGAACGATCCAGGTGCCTTTACCCAGACGTCGCAATATGGCTTGGTCGCACACGACAGAGGACGGGAATCAGAATCGATCTTCAGCAAACGACTTACGGAACTCCAGATCTGATCGTCGACAACTTGACCCTTCTTATATGGTCGTCCGCCCAACGCCACGAAGCTCAGCCTGCATCCTCGATCATCGACACGAAGAGAGAAAGGAACGCCGCTCGCACGTGTACAGGCACAACCCCAGTCAGAAACCACAATTCGCAGCACACCGGTAAGGCCAGGAGAGAGGAACTGCGAGCAGGACGTAATGACCCAAAACGGAGTGTCGGAGCGATAGGCGTGGTTCTCAGAAGGGACAGGGAGATATGCGTAATAGTGCTTAGGTGATGCGGTAGCTAAGTTCAACAAGGACGCGGACTCGGTCCTCGTTCCCGCTCAATAGCATCACACGACAAAGATGAGCCAGCATGACAACCAGCTCAGACAGTCATGTGTTCAAACGTGCAGCAGAGGGAGTTGTCGCTCGTTAGATTGTAATGCTATGTTCATTTAGCTCGTGTGGTCGCAGAGCAATCATCCTGAGATAACGTTATAGAGAAGAACGGGTATCGGCAGTGGCCGGCTCACGACAGGTTAGCACACAAACAGGTCGCAGACGCGTCTAGAGCGGTTGTGGGGAACCAATCAGTGCGATGAAAGGCCGTTAGAGAAAGGAACCAGCACGTCCGATGAAGCGCCGACATAGTTATGTGCGCATATAGGGCTCTGAAGATCCCGTAATCAGACGAGACGCATGCATCACCCGTCAGCGATTTCCCGACAGACGAACCGAGAGGTACGCCATTCGAATTCTCGAGCGGTAGGCAGTCAGTTTCAACACTACAGGTGACAGGAGTGACCGTGCTTAACACCAGGAAACATAACACGACGCGAGAGCAGAAACATGCGATGCTTGGGATTGTTCGTAGCACAGCAAGGAACACTGCCGATTATATCGTAAAGTACTTTGCTTCTCCGCCACCATTGCGGGCGAGCGCTACGTTATCACGCCTGCCCGCCGTGCGCTTCGGAAAGACTGCGCGGAATCCGCAGTGCAGTCGCGTGGGACTACGTCGGGAGCCGTGCTACGTAACAGTAGCGCGGATACAGCTAGACATCTTGACGCATGCCTATGAGATGCAGCGCAGCGGTCGATTCGTGTGGATGTGAGGAACACGAGCGCAAGGACGTCAACGACGGCTCTAGTGCGGCAGCCCGATGGGGTCAAGGAAAGTCCACAGGTGTTTTCTATAAAGGACTGCAGTAAGTTCACCGCACTCCTAAGAATAGAGTGGCACTGATCAGGGCGAGCGGACAAGACCCGGTGGCTTCGTCGTCAACATACCGCCAATCGCTCTGGCTGCTAGAGTACAAGAGAAAACTGCGCGCGCAGGGGATTTAGTATCTATACCTAGACGCCCTGACGTCACCCACAGGACGTCGTTCAGGCGAAAGGGACAAGACACCCACAGTGCCGTCCATCTGCACCCAGATAGAGTCGCCATACACACAGCGTCCGCAGAGATACACACATACTTAGTGCATGCGATACCTCACATCGGGCCTTGAACATCACGTTTGTGTAGCTCACTGAGGTGCGAGTCGCTGCTGAGACATTTCATGTAAGGAGAGCCTTAACCGTACGTCACCCGATTGGCTGAGATACCAAGGGCTTGGGCGGACAACGGTTAGTGCTGCGCGCTGATTCGTAGTGTGTAATTGTGTGTGTGGGGTGCTAGTGTGAGGTGCCCGGTGCTCGTTCTTAGATGATTGACATGCAGAGGCTGGGGATTATCTAGGTTATGGTTGCCCCCTATGAGATAGATGATTGTGTTTTTGTTGGTGTTACCAGTATGTGGAGATGGGTCCGCTGGAGTGATGTGGTGGTCAAGGGAAGTGCGGAACGACAACCGGCGGTCGTCAGACTAGATGGAGACAGCTGACATGGGGGGCATGGATTGTGCCGTGCAACGAAGAGAGAGTTCGCATCAAAGCAGGACTAAAGGCCTTGCGCAACGCCTGCTCTGTGGCGTCAACTAGACTACCTGAGCACAGAGAACTGCTAGCGCAGACATATCGCCACATATCGAAGGACAAGTTAATGATCATGGATCGCTTTAGCAGAATCCATGAGACAACATTCACCGCAGGTCAGGAACGGTCGTCGTCCGTCTCGCTCAGTCCAAGAGCGAGCGATGCAAAGGTGCACAAGGCCGCAGCTTGCACACTATCGAATTTGTGACGACCCGGAGAAGGAAACGCGGCAACTCTGCCTCGCTTGCAAGTGAGGAGGAGCATAGACAGACGACGCACGCACCACGCTCACATTAGAGTTGATAGCTCATAGAGCGCACGTCTGGAAGCATGACAAACAACGCGGATCTCGTGTACACAGCCGACCATGGAGGATCGGGCGGGCGTCGACTTCAGCACAGAGCATTATTTGAACAGGAATGTCCTAATACCCTGTGCCCGGGTCGCCCGCGGCGCCGATGGGGCGCGCTGCACGATGACCGTTATACGCGTGACCGACCGTGGCTGGTCAGAGACTGTGACCGACGTCAGGACGCTCCGGGCGTCCTGCCAAAAGAAAACATCCCTGGGCGCGAGTATGTGAGGCGCGCGAGGACAACCTAGCACTTGACACAGCGTTCGACCTCTACCAGTGGCTCAGGGTGCCGATCGAGGGGGTGGTGAAATTGTAAAATTGTAAAAGTGGGTAGGTGAAGGGATACTTAGAAAACATCGACTATTTGCTATAATAATATTACCCTTCGGCTGCTTGAAAACTGACGCATGTGGATGGAAGTTTCGCAACCGTGCTTAGAGGTCAAGCACGTTACCCCGGGTGTGATTAGAGAGGGGGTACCCAAAGGGACAATTTCTAAAACACGCTTGCTATATAATTAATTGTCCCGTTGGGTACCACATTTCCCAAATACGCAGTGGATGGAGGGTTTCTCCACCTGCTCCGATGTCAAGCCGTCCCGCGGCACGTCCCCGCGATTGACGTGGAGACGACCACACACTGCAAAGGAGGCTCTCGGGTGCGCTCTCGCCCGTTGTTTGCGACCGTGGCTCCACCGACACTGAAGATGAATGTTCGAGAGCTACTTTCTTGCGGAGATTTACACGCCAGCTTCGACTACGTAACCTGCTTCGCCGACCTTCTGAGAGCATGCAGGTCACCGCATGGACCCTCGGCACCAAGCTACGCTGCGTCAGTGCCCGCCCGTGTGCACGCGCCGGCATTGAGGGCGACGTGGAGGCGACAAGCGAGTTCCTGTTGCGCGTACTCAGAAGGCTCAAGAGCAGCTGGATGCGCTTCTCACGAACAAGGGTCTACCCCTGTCACTGTCCTGACGCTGTCGCCTGGCCACTGGGTAGCCGGAGCTGTCCCTGTCCCTGTCCCTGTCACTGCCCCTGACACTGTCACCTTAGGCCCTGCTGTCGCCGGCGCAGTCACCAGTTGTGTTGCATCCTCACGATTGCCACTGCTATGCGTGCTCATGGATGCTATCGACAGCTACTGCGTGATATGTCCAACGACGCGATGGTGCGTTTGAGAACGACAAGTTCCTTTCTGTACCTGAGCCGCTACTGTCTGCATGAGCTGGTGTTTGGTGGGGCATCTGATTTTGACCGCTGTGTCGACGAGGGAGTTCCTGCTGGGAAACAAGCCTGGTTGCTGTCGGCTCTCCGAAGGCGCGGCTCAATGTTGCGCCTGCTGTGCCCCGATCTTGCGCCCGGTTCGCGGAGCCGACGTGCACACGACGGAGCACTTCAGGGTTGCTGAAGATCGTTCTAGTAGAGAAGACACTCGATGCGTTTCTGGGGTTTTCGTCCCCATTCGACACTACGACCGTCATACCAAATCTGATGACAGCGTTTGACGCAAAGCTCAAGGTTACACAGATGTCGAGAATACAACAACAATACCGCTAGGCTGTTCAGGCAGGCCTCGTGTGGGCGTTTCGCGACGGGTGGGACCTGCGCAAGGTTGTCCAAGCGGTTAAGATGATATTGAACGCCGTGGGTCTAAATATGTGTGAGCGAGACCAAGCGGGTGCAGGTAAAATGCAAACGCACAAAGGAGGAGAGAAATTACCGCCTGTGCCCTGAGAGTGTTCTGCCGTATGCTCGAGCTCGTGAAAACTTCGTCTTCTGCGCACGGATCTGACGCCCGAGCAACGCTCACTCCGCCGCTGCCTATCGGGTCACGAGCTGTCCATGTACAACCACCTGGTTGACGTAGCGTCGCCTGTGGCGTACGAATTCGAGACTGAAGACGAGCCGTCAGGCCTATAATAATGGTGTAAACGCGAGCATTGTGGATATAGCATATGAGCAGCTCGACAGCGATCATGGCGCACATGACAACCAATGTGTGTACCCGTTGGCTGAGCACAAGTTTCATTCAGTAAGGATGAGATCAGTCGTCAAGGTGGGCAGGACGTCGAAAGCCCTTTGGTCAGCGACTTTCTCAGTACCCGAAGAACTCAAAGATGATCTTCGCAATCCACGTACTTAATCCGCGTGCTTGTGTGGAGCTGAGACTGTCCTGCTCGGTACCTTCGCGCGAGACCCTCGAGTCAAGCCCCGTCGCGACGTTGGGTACGAGTACTACCAACTTGACGCGGGTGATGCAGGTGTCGTCTTTCGGGAGATGGCCGTGTCGTCTTCCAGTACGTGGTGGACAGGTGGCGTCGACAGCCTTGGATTGCGGCACCGAGACGTGCCACCCGACCCCCCCATCTTTGCCGTTGTTGAGCGAGAGAAGGAGCGAGAGAAGAGCGAGAGAAGGAGCGAGAGAAGGAGCGAGAGAAGACGGTCTCTCGACTGGTCGCCAAGATATTCGAGAACGTCTTTGAGGCGCAATACCCCACGTTCCGTGGAGGTACTTGCATCTATTCTGTGCCCTGAGCTGCAGCGCCCCTTTCGTGGCGTGCCGTTGCACCCCGATCTTCTGAAGATCGTGTTGATAGAGGAGACACTCTCTGGTCTGGGTTTTTCGTGCCCCGTTCGACACTGAGACCCATCATCCCAAATCTGATGACGGTGTTCGACGCCAAGCTCAAGGGAACACAGATGTTCCGCGGCTACAACAACACCGCTCGGCTGTTCAGCCCAGGCCTCGTGTGGCGTTCGCGACGGGTGGGACCTGCGCAAGGTGTCCAAGTCTGTGAAGATGATCCTGAACGCCGTGGGTCTGGATATGGTGAGCGAGACCAAGCGCGTGCAGGTCAAGGCAAGCGGACTCAGGAGGAGAGGAACTACCGCCTGTGCCCTGAGAGTGTCTGCCGTATGCTCGAGCTCGTGAAACTTCGTCTTCAGCGCACTGAACCTCACGCCGCTCAACGCGCACGCCGCCGCTGCCCTTTCTGGCCACGAGCTGTCCATGTACAGCTCTCCGGACACAGGCGGTAGTTCCTCTCCTCCTGAGTCCGCTTGCCCTTGACCTGCACGCGCTTGGTCTCGCTCACCATGTCGATACCACGCGCGCTGCAGGTCAAGGCAAACGCACTCAGGAGGAGAGAGAACTACCGCCTGTGCCCGGAGAGTGTCTCCCGGATGCAGGAGCTCTTGAAACTTCGTCTTCTGCGCACGGGACCTCACGCCGCCGCCGCTGCCCTTTTGGGTCACGAGCTGTCCATGTACAGCCATAGTCCATCTGCAAACAAACGGATTGTATTCAACAAGCGGCGGAGCCCCTTTCACCTCTTCCCCCCAGCGGAGCGCCGGGGCGACGGAGGGGGAGCCCCCACAAAGGAGTCCGCGAGGAAACCGAGTTCACAGTTCATCAAGCATTAGACACACTACTGTGTAACTAACTGTCAAGTCTTACACAATGTGTATGTTTGTTTGTAAAAAGATTCACTGTAACACTTGGTTTATTATCACTGTAACGCTTGAGCTTTCTTTCTCACTGGAACGCTTGGGCGTTTCCGATGTGTCGTCTCAAGCAGACTTCTGCTTGACAACTATGTCGGGAGTATGAAAGAGGAATCGCGGGACACACGGCGGCACCTGTGTCGAGTCACAGAGCGACCGACCTCTCGCATCAGGCGGCGGCACCTGTCGAGTCACATCACATCACATGGCGACCTCTCGCATCAGGCGGCGGCACCTGTCGAGTCACATCACATCACATGGCGACCTCTCGCATCAGGCGGCGGCACCTTTCGAGTCGAGTCACATCACATGGCGACCTCTCGCATCAGGCGGCGGCACCTGTCGAGTCGAGTCACATCACATGGCGACCTCTCTCATCGGGCGGCGGCACCTGTCGAGTCGAGTCACATCACATGGCGACCTCTCGCATCAGGCGGCGGCACCTGTCGAGCTTGAGCTTGAGACTGAGCACTCTCTAAAGAAGGCAGATGCTTCTCGAGTGAATAGTCTGGAGATTGAGCTTGAGACTGAGCGCGCTCGAAATAAGGCATATGTTGCTCGACTGAAGATTGAGACTGAGCGCGCAGAAGCACTTGAGAAGCAACTGAGGTACGAACTGTCAAGCATGACTGCCGAGCAATGGAATTCCCTGAACGATCATGACAGGCGTCTCAATGAGGATCTTTGCAAACAATACGGAATCCCCTTCCCCAACATTCAGGAGTCATTCCTCGATTCCGCGATTCCTCTTTTCATGGGCGCATGGGGATACGTGTTGTCTCAAGCAGACGTCTGCTTAACAAACTATTTCGGGATCATGAAAGAGGAATCGCGGGACCCACGGAGTGGGGCAGGGGAATTCAGATGCGGACTCGCGGAAACACGTGTCGGATCTGTCTAATGTATCGGAGTACACACGCAAACGGCGGAACACTGTCTAATGTATCGGAGGACACACGCAAACGGCGGAACACTGTCGAATGTATCGGAGGACACACGCAAACGGCGGAACACATGTCGACGACTCCTCTTCATCGTCCATCACTCAATCACTCACTCAGATTAAAGGGACCGGCGCTTTGCGTAGTAGTGCCCAGCCCCCCCCCCAGGCATACCCAATCCAATCCTTGTGTATTGCTGGAGGTACGATCGCCGGGCATCATAAAAGGACCTCCTCGCCCCGAGCCTGCATATTTTTTCTTTTCTTCTCCTCATCATCCTCTTCCCTAGCGCGTCATTCGCACACCACCCTCCTCCTTTCCTTTCTTCCATCTACAAATAACGCAAAATCCATACAGATTACAGCCATACACACGCGAATATCTCTCCTCTCTCTCTCTCTCTCTCTCTCTCTCTCTCTCTCTCTCTCTCTCTCTCTCTCTCTCTCTCTCTCTCTCTCTCTCTCTCTCTCTCTCTCTCTCTCTTTCCACACGCCACACAGACGGCTATGTAAAGCCTTCTTTTGAGATTGGAGTCATAAGAACCATTGCCACATCCACGTATGCGCGAAGAAAAGAGTCTTCATCGACGCGATGCCGACACAACCTTGTCAGCCCATTTCAAAGCCAGTCCGCCAACTAGGAAGGGCGCTGGACATGGACAGTCTCGACACATCCAAGTTTCTTGATCGCCTCCACTGCCGGAATGTCAGCCGTCTCAATGCACTGCGGACGTCATCGGCTACTTCCGGCTATCCACGCGTCTTGGAGTATAACGCATTGCGCCACCTAATTAAACAAAAACACCACACATCCCCATCGTCACGTTTGTTCCTCGTTGCTGTGGAGTACGTCTTCGATGACGGCTGCTTCAAGCGCGCCAACGGGGACGCCCTTGTATTCTCACATGCTATCAACACACTTTTCGTGTGGAGACGAAAATCCTCAAAGCCCCTGCCAAAACTGGAAATGCCAAGGTGTTGAAAGCCATACAGCAGGCCACTATGTGCGCGAGTAGACTTTCGTCCTGGCTACCGCATCTCATCAACATTGACATGAAAGACGGAACAACACTTGGATCTGTGACAATTCGTCGTATGATCGTGACAGCTGTGGATCGCGGTGGACGCGTCTTCAGTCAAGATATCCGCAGCCAGGAAATTGACTAACTTAGTTAACTTAATTAACTCAGGTAACTTGATTAACTGAAGGTGGAACTTTGGCAAAACACTGGAGGTACCGAGATTCGAACCCATCAGTGGGCGACATGATCAAGGAATGAAGAAAATTGGCTTAACCTCACGCTCTACCACTGAGCTACAACCCGATGACAGATTAGCAACTAAACAATTGTTTTTAATAAAAACGAGTGTAAACAACTTTGATCCATACAGGTCTCGGCATTGTTTTGCTGAGTATGTAACGTTCCCCTCTCCCCCAGATGGATGTAACGTTCCCTCTCTCTCTCTACAGTAGCAGCATTGTTTTGCTGTGTGTGTAACGTTCTCCTCTCTCTACAGAAACAAACCTCAAGCAGAAGTCTGCTTGACAACTATTTCGGGATTATGAAAGGGAATCGCGGGACCCACGGAGTGGGGCAGTGGAATTCAGCTGATGACTCGCGGAAACACGTGTTGGATCTGACCTGCTTACACGCGCGCTTCGAGGCGCATGGGGAACACGTGTAGTCTCAAGCAGACGTCTGCTTGACCCACGGGGTGAATTGTGAAATTATAAAAGTGGTACCCAAAGGGACAATTCTAAAACACGCTTTGCTATATAATTAATTGTCCCGTTGGGTACCACATTTCCAAAATACGCAGGTGGATTGAAGGTTTCGCAATCTGCTTGGAGGTCAAGCACGGAATTGAATTAAATGCGGACTCGTGTGAACCTCTACGGATCTGACATGTTTTATGGTGTAAACAGGATCATAGTAAGCAAAATGTAGATGTTGTACCAGACCAAAGGGTTATCCACACGAATCTCCATTTAAACCACGCAATTGGATTATCCGACTGAAAGAAGGTTGAAACGATGCCGACGGACGCACAAAAACAACCCAAGGCCAACTTAGCGCCATGCCCACCCATCATGGGGCTGGGAGCAAACTGGCACAGGGGCGCAGGCGCAAAGGCGAGCATGCAGGCAGATGCGACGATCATGCACGCACGCGCGCAGATGCAGCTGCAGGACCCGTTCAGTGGATGGAGACAGTTCGGATGCTACAAGGAATGGACAGACGCAAACGAGGCGCTGCAAAGACTCAAGGGACACGCGAGACACGCGTTCGAGATCATACCGTTCGGAAAGCCATGCAAGCCGTACCTTGACATCGACGGTCCACCACTTCCGAACGACCAGGTGCCCTTCCCAGACGTCGCCGCGCTGGTCGCACACACAGAGGACGGAATCAAGATGATCTTCAGCAACGACTACGGAATCCAGATCGACGTCGACAACGACCTCATATGGCTCGTCAGCCCAAACGCCACGAAGCTCAGCCTGCACCTCATCATCGACACGAAGAGAGAAGGAACGCCGCTCCACGTGTACAGCAGCAACCACCAGTCAGACACCACAATCGCAGCACACCTCGCCATGAGACTGCAGCAGCTAGACCCAAACGGAGTCGGACATAGGCGTGTTCACAAGGGACAGGGAGATGCGCATGCTAGGGTCGTGCAAGTTCAACAAGGACGCGGACTCGGTCCTCGTCCCGCTCAAGCAGCACCACAAGGATGACCCAGACACAGCACTCAGAACAGTCATCTCAAACGTGCCAGAGGATGCCGCAGTCATACAGGTGCCAGAGCACATACCGAGATACGTCAAGAAGAACGGGATCGCATGGCCGGCACGACCGCGCACGCAAACAGTCGCAGACGCAGTCAGAGCGGCGGGAACCATCATCGCAAAGGCCGTAGAGAAGGAACCGCACGTCCGAAGCGCCGACATAATCGTGCGCATGCTCGACCTACTCAGACGAGACATGCACCCGTCAGCATTCCACGACAGACGACCCGCAGAGGACGCATTCGATCGAGCCGTAGGCGTCAGGTTCAACTACAGTGACAGGAGTGAACCGTGCTACACAGGAAACATACACAACGGAGAGCAGAACATGCGATGCTTCGTAGACACAGCAGGAAACTGCCTCGTAAAGTGCTTCTCCGCCACCTGCGACAACCACGCGCGCCGCGTGCATCGGAAGACTCGCGAACCCGCAGGCAACGCGTGGGACGCGGGAGCCGTGCACGTCAACAGTAGGTACATAGACATCGACGCATGCCTAGAGATGCAGCAGGCGGTCGACGTGTGGTTAGACACGGAGCGCAAGGACGTCAACACGCTCTCAGTGCGCAGCCCGATGGGGTCAGGAAAGTCCACCATGCCAGACGCACTCCTAGAACGCGTGGGCGAGGACAAGACCGTGCTCGTCGTCACATACCGCCAGTCGCTCGCGCTAGAGCACAAGAGAAAACTGGCGCGCAAGGGATTTGTATCATACCTAGACGCCGACGTCACCCCACAGGACCTCAGGCGAAGGGACAAGACACCGCGCGTCATCTGCCAGATAGAGTCGCTACACAGGCTCGCAGAGCACACGTGCATGCGATACCTCACATCGGGCTTTGACATAGTTGTGCTCAACGAGGTGGAGTCGCTGCTGAGACACTTCATGTCACCAACCGTCGTCAACCCATTGGCTGAGATACAGGGGCTGGCGGACACGCTCAACGCGACGACAACCGGCGTCGTCACAATGGACGCGACATGGGGCAGCGTCACGAAATAATTCCTCAAGCAGGCAGGCTTGCGCAACCTGCTCGTCGTCAACGACTACCGGAGCACAGAGAACGCGCGCACATTCGCCATATCGAAGGACAAGGTGACATGGAGCGCGCAGATCAGAGACAACATCACCGCAGGCAGGAACGTCGTCGTCGTCTCGCTCAGCCAAGAGCGAGCGATGCAGGTGCACAAGGCCGCACTTGACACATTCGACGACCCGAAGGACGCGGCCAGACTCTGCCTGCTGCACACGTCCAAGACAGCCGACGCAGTCAAGGCGAAGCTCATAGACGTAGACGCACTCTGGAGCAGCAAACGGATCGTCGTGTACACGCCGACCATATCGGCGGGCGTCGACTTCATCACAGAGCACTTTGACAGGATGTACCTATACCTGTGCCCCGGGTCCGCGGCGCCGATGGGCGCGCTGCAGATGACCGGACGCGTGCGACACCTGGTCGACACCGACGTCAGGACGCTCGTCGCCAAGAACATGCGAGTGGCGCGCGAGGCAACCCGACAGCACTTGACACACGTCGACCTCTACCAGTGGCTCAGGTGCGATCGAGGGGTGAAATTGTAAAATTGTAAAAGTGGTGGGTGAAGGGATACTTATAAAACACTATTTGCTATATTAATTATCCCTTCGGTGCTTGAAAACTGACGCAGGTGGATGGAAGGTTTCGCAACCTGCTTAGAGGTCAAGCACGTACCCCCGTGATAGAGAGGTGGTACCCAAAGGGACAATTCTAAAACACGCTTTGCTATATAATTAATTGTCCCGTTGGGTACCACATTTCCCAAATACGCAGGTGGATGGAGGGTTTCTCCACCTGCTCCGATGTCAAGCACGTCCCCGCGATTGACGGTGGAGACGACCACACACTGCAGGAGCTCTCGGGTGGCGCTCTCGCCCCGTTGTTTGCGACCGTGGCTCCACCGACACTGAAGATGAATGTCGAGAGCTACTTTCTTGCGGAGATTTACAACGCCAGCTTCGACTACGTAACCTGCTTCGCCGACCTTCTGGAGCATGCAGGTCACCGCATGGACCTCGGCACCAGCTACGCTGCGGTCAGTGCCGCCCGTGTGCACGCGCCGGCTGAGGGCGACGTGGAGGCGACAAGCGAGTTCCTGTTGCGCGTCCTCAAGGCTCAAGAGCAGCTGGATGCGCTCACCGGGTCTACCCCTGTCACTGTCCCTGACGCTGTCGCCGCCACTGTAGCCGGAGCTGTCCCTGTCCCTGTCCCTGTCACTGCCCCTGACACTGTCACCGGCCCTGTCGCCGGCGGCGTCACCGACATCCTCAGCGATGTGCCCACTGCCATGCGGCGCAAGGATCTCATGGATGCTATCGAGCAGCGGGTGATGTCCAACGACGCGAGCGAGGACGACAAGTTCCTTCTGTACCTGAGCCGCTACTGCTCTGCATGGGGCATCGACCGCGTCGACGAGGAGTTCCTGCTGGAGAACAAGCCTGGTGCTGTCGGCTCTCCGAAGGCGCGGCTCATGTTGCGCCTGCTGTGCCCGATCTTGCGCCCGGTTCGCGGAGCCGACGTGCACACGACGGAGCACTCAGGGTTGCTGAAGATCGTTCTAGTAGAGGAGACACTCGATGCTCTGGGGTTTTCGTCCCCATTCGACACTACGACCGTCATACCAAATCTGATGACAGCGTTTGACGCAAAGCTCAAGGGTACACAGATGTTCCGAGAATACAACAATACCGCTAGGCTGTTCAGGCAGGCCTCGTGTGGCGTTCGCGACGGGTGGGACCTGCGCAAGGTGTCCAAGGCGGTTAAGATGATATTGAACGCCGTGGGTCTAAATATGGTGAGCGAGACCAAGCGGGTGCAGGTAAAATGCAAACGCACAAAGGAGGAGAGAAATTACCGCCTGTGCCCTGAGAGTGTCTGCCGTATGCTCGAGCTCGTGAAACTTCGTCTTCTGCGCACGGATCTGACGCCGAGCAACGCTCACGCCGCCGCTGCCCTATCGGGTCACGAGCTGTCCATGTACAACCACCTGGTTGACGTAGCGTCGCCTGTGGCGTACGAATTCGAGACTGAAGACGAGCCGTCAGGCCTATAATAATGGTGTAAACGCGAGCATTGGATATAGCATATGAGCAGCTCGACAGCGATCATGGCGCACATGACAACCAATGTTGTGTACCCGTTGGTTGAGCACAAGTTCATTCAGAAGGATGAGATCGTCGTCAAGGTGGGCAGGACGTCGAAGCCCTTTGGTCAGCGACTTTCTCAGTACCCGAAGAACTCAAAGATGATCTTCGCAATCCACGTACTTAATCCGCGTGCTTGTGTGGAGGCTGAGACTGTCCTGCTCCGGTACCTTCGCGGAGACCCTCGAGTCAAGCCCCGTCGCGACGTTGGGTACGAGTACTACCAACTTGACGCGGGTGATGCAGGTGTCGTCTTTCGGGAGATGGCCGGTGTCGTCTTCCAGTACGTGTGGACAGGTGGCGTCGACAGCCTTGATTGCGGCACCGAGGACGTGCCACCCGACCCCCCCATCTTTGCCGTTGTTGAGCGAGAGAAGGAGCGAGAGAAGGAGCGAGAGAAGGAGCGAGAGAAGGAGCGAGAGAAGACGGTCTCTCGACTGGTCGCCAAGATATTCGAGAACGTCTTGAGGCGCAATACCCCACGTTCCGTGGAGGTACTTGCATCTATTCTGTGCCCTGAGCTGCAGCGCCCCTTTCGTGGCGTGCCGTTGCACCCCGATCTTCTGAAGATCGTGTTGATAGAGGAGACACTCTCTGGTCTGGGTTTTTCGTCCCCGTTCGACACTGAGACCATCATCCCAAATCTGATGACGGTGTTCGACGCCAAGCTCAAGGGAACACAGATGTTCCGCGGCTACAACAACACCGCTCGGCTGTTCAGCCAGGCCTCGTGTGGCGTTCGCGACGGGTGGGACCTGCGCAAGTGTCCAAGTCTGTGAAGATGATCCTGAACGCCGTGGGTCTGGATATGGTGAGCGAGACCAAGCGCGTGCAGGTCAAGGGCAAGCGGACTCAGGAGGAGAGGAAACTACCGCCTGTGCCCTGAGAGTGTCTGCCGTATGCTCGAGCTCGTGAAACTTCGTCTTCAGCGCACTGACCTCACGCCGCTCAACGCGCACGCCGCCGCTGCCCTTTCTGGCCACGAGCTGTCCATGTACAGCTCTCCGGACACAGGCGGTAGTTCCTCTCCTCCTGAGTCCGCTTGCCCTTGACCTGCACGCGCTTGGTCTCGCTCACCATGTCGATACCACGCGCGCGCAGGTCAAGGGCAAACGCACTCAGGAGGAGAGGAACTACCGCCTGTGCCCGGAGAGTGTCTCCCGGATGCAGGAGCTCTTGAAACTTCGTCTTCTGCGCACGGACCTCACGCCGCCGCCGCTGCCCTTTTGGGTCACGAGCTGTCCATGTACAGCCATAGTCCATCTGCAAACAACGGATTGTATTCAACAAGCGGCGGAGCCCCTTTCACCTCTTCCCCCCAGCGGAGCGACCGGGGGCGACCGGAGGGGAGCCCCCACAAAGGAGTCCGCGAGGAACCGAGTTCACATCAAGCATTAGACACACTACTGTGTAACTAACTGTCAAGTCTTACACAATGTGTATGTTGTTTGTAAAAGATTCACTGTAACACTTGGGTTTATTATCACTGTAACGCTTGAGCTTCTTTCTCACTGGAACGCTTGGGCGTTTCCGATGTGTCGTCTCAAGCAGACTTCTGCTTGACAACTATGTCGGGAGTATGAAAGAGGAATCGCGGGACACACGGCGGCACCTGTGTCGAGTCACAGAGCGACCGACCTCTCGCATCAGGCGGCGGCACCTGTCGAGTCACATCACATCACATGGCGACCTCTCGCATCAGGCGGCGGCACCTGTCGAGTCACATCACATCACATGGCGACCTCTCGCATCAGGCGGCGGCACCTTTCGAGTCGAGTCACATCACATGGCGACCTCTCGCATCAGGCGGCGGCACCTGTCGAGTCGAGTCACATCACATGGCGACCTCTCTCATCGGGCGGCGGCACTTGTGGAGTCGAGTCACATCACATGGCGACCTCTCGCATCAGGCGGCGGCACCTGTCGAGCTTGAGCTTGAGACTGAGCACTCTCTAAAGAAGGCAGATGCTTCTCGAGTGAATAGTCTGGAGATTGAGCTTGAGACTGAGCGCGCTCGAAATAAGGCATATGTTGCTCGACTGAAGATTGAGACTGAGCGCGCAGAAGCACTTGAGAAGCAACTGAGGTACGAACTGTCAAGCATGACTGCCGAGCAATGGAATTCCCTGAACGATCATGACAGGCGTCTCAATGAGGATCTTTGCAAACAATACGGAATCCCCTTCCCCAACATTCAGGAGTCATTCCTCGATTCCGCGATTCCTCTTTCATGGGCGCATGGGGATACGTGTTGTCTCAAGCAGACGTCTGCTTAACAAACTATTTCGGGATCATGAAAGAGGAATCGCGGGACCCACGGAGTGGGGCAGGGGAATTCAGATGCGGACTCGCGGAAACACGTGTCGGATCTGTCTAATGTATCGGAGTACACACGCAAACGGCGGAACACTGTCTAATGTATCGGAGACACACGCAAACGGCGGAACACTGTCGAATGTATCGGAGGACACACGCAAACGGCGGAAACACATGTCGACGACTCCTCTTCATCGTCCATCACTCAATCACTCACTCAGATTAAAGGGACCGGCGCTTTGCGTAGTAGTGCCCAGCCCCCCCCCCAGGCATACCCAATCCAATCCTTGTGTATTGCTGGAGGTACAATCGCCGGGCATCATAAAAGGACCTCCTCGCCCCGAGCCTGCATATTTTTCTTTCTTCTCCTCATCATCCTCTTCCCTAGCGCGTCATTCGCACACCACCCTCCTCCTTTCCTTTCTTCCATCTACAAATAACGCAAAATCCATACAGATTACAGCCATTACACACGCGAATATCTCTCCCTCTCTCTCTCTCTCTCTCTCTCTCTCTCTCTCTCTCTCTCTCTCTCTCTCTCTCTCTCTCTCTCTTCTCTCTCTCTCTCTCTCTCTCTCTCTCTCTCTCTCTCTCTCTCTCTTTCCACACGCCACACAGACGGCTATGTAAAGCCTTCTTTTGAGATTGGAGTCATAAGAACCATTGCCACATCCACGTATGCGCGAAGAAAAGAGTCTTCATCGACGCGATGCCGACACAACCTTGTCAGCCCATTTCAAAGCCAGTCCGCCAACTAGGAAGGGCGCTGGACATGGACAGTCTCGACACATCCAAGTTTCTTGATCGCCTCCACTGCCGGAATGTCAGCCGTCTCAATGCACTGCGGACGTCATCGGCTACTTCCGGCTATCCACGCGTCTTGGAGTATAACGCATTGCGCCACCTAATTAAACAAAAACACCACACATCCCCATCGTCACGTTTGTTCCTCGTCGCTGTGGAGTACGTCTTCGATGACGGCTGCTTCAAGCGCGCCAACGGGGACGCCCTTGTATTCTCACATGCTATCAACACACTTTTCGTGGTGGAGACGAAAATCCTCAAAGCCCCTGCCAAAACTGGAAATGCCAAGGTGTTGAAAGCCATACAGCAGGCCACTATGTGCGCGAGTAGACTTTCGTCCTGGCTACCGCATCTCATCAACATTGACATGAAAGACGGAACAACACTTGGATCTGTGACAATTCGTCGTATGATCGTGACAGCTGTGGATCGCGGTGGACGCGTCTTCAGTCAAGATATCCGCAGCCAGGAAATTGACTAACTTAGTTAACTTAATTAACTCAGGTAACTTGATTAACTGAAGGTGGAACTTTGGCAAAACACTGGAGGTACCGAGATTCGAACCCATCAGTGGGCGACATGATCAAGGAATGAAGAAAATTGGCTTAACCTCATGCTCTACCACTGAGCTACAACCCCGATGACAGATTAGCAACTAAACAATTGTTTTAATAAAAACGAGTGTAAACAACTTTGATCCATACAGGTCTCGGCATTGTTTTGCTGAGTATGTAACGTTCCCCTCTCCCCCAGATGGATGTAACGTTCCCTCTCTCTCTCTACAGTAGCAGCATTGTTTTGCTGTGTGTGTAACGTTCTCCTCTCTCTACAGAAACAAACCTCAAGCAGAAGTCTGCTTGACAACTATTTCGGATTATGAAAGGGGAATCGCGGGACCCACGGAGTGGGGCAGTGGAATTCAGCTGATGACTCGCGGAAACACGTGTTGGATCTGACCTGCTTACACGCGCGCTTCGAGGCGCATGGGGAACACGTGTAGTCTCAAGCAGACGTCTGCTTGACCCACGGGGTGAATTGTGAAATTGTAAAAGTGGTACCCAAAGGGACAATTCTAAAAACACGCTTTGCTATATAATTAATTGTCCCGTTGGGTACCACATTTCCAAAATACGCAGGTGGATTGAAGGTTTCGCAATCTGCTTGGAGGTCAAGCACGGAATTGAATTAAATGCGGACTCGTGTGAACCTCTACGGATCTGACATGTTTTATGGTGTAAACAGGATCATAGTAAGCAAAATGTAGATGTTGTACCAGACCAAAGGGTTATCCACACGAATCTCCATTTTAAACCACGCAATTGGATTATCCGACTGAAGAAGGTTGAAACGATGCCGACGGACGCACAAAAACAACCCAAGGCCAACTTAGCGCCATGCCCACCCATCATGGGGCTGGGAGCAAACTGGCACAGGGGCGCAGGCGCAAAGGCGAGCATGCAGGCAGATGCGACGATCATGCACGCACGCGCGCAGAATGCAGCTGCAGGACCCGTTCAGTGGATGGAGAACAGTTCGGATGCTACAAGAATGGACAGACGCAAACGAGCGCTGCAAAGACTCAAGGGACACGCGAGACACGCGTTCAAGATCATACCGTTCGGAAAGCCATGCAAGCCGTACCTTGACACATCGACGGTCCACCACTTCCGAGCGACCAGGTGCCCTTTCCCAGACGTCGCCGCGCTGTCGCACACACAGAGGACGGAATCAAGATGATCTTCAGCAACGACTACGGAATCCAGATCGACGTCGACAACGACCTCATATGGCTCGTCAGCCCAAACGCCACGAAGCTCAGCCTTGCACCTCATCATCGACCACGAAGAGAGAAGGAACGCCGCTCCACGTGTTACAGCAGCAACCACCAGTCAGACACCACAATCGCAGCACACCTTGCCATGAGACTGCAGCAGCTAGACCCAAACGGAGTCGGACATAGGCGTGTACACAAGGACAGGGAGATGCGCATGCTAGGGTCGTGCAAGTTCAACAAGGACGCGGACTCGGTCCTCGTCCCGCTCAACAGCACCACAAGGATGACCCAGACACAGCACTCAGAACAGTCATCTCAAACGTGCCAGAGGATGCCGCAGTCATACAGGTGCCAGAGCACATACCGAGATACGTCAAGAAGAACGGATCGCATGGCCGGCACGACCGCTCGCACGAGCAAACAGTCGCAGACGCAGTCAGAGCGGCGGGAGCCATCATCGCAAAAGGCCGTTAGAGAAGAACCCGCACGTCCAAGCGCCGACATAATCGTCGCGCATGCTCGACCTACTCAGACGAGACATGCACCCGTCAGCATTCCACCAGACGACCCGCAAGTGGAACGCTTCGATCGAAGCGTAGGCGTCAGTTCAACTATTGTGAAGGAGTGGAACGTCTACACAGGAAAACATACACAACGGAGAGCGAAAATGCGATGTTCGTAGACACAGAGGGAAACTTGCCTCGTAAAGTGCTTCTCGCCACCCCTGCGACAACCCGGCACGCGTGCATCGGAAGACCTCGCGGAACCCGCAGGCA
>JAJSRW010001995.1:0-24399 GCA_022414725.1 Microglena sp. YARC | reverse complement strand
ATCAAGCACACACACACTCGCAGGCGCATACACACATACACACAGTATTGAGCACACACCACACGTCGCAGGCACACACAATACACACAGTCATTCAGCACCACCACAAATCCTCAGCACACACCACATGACACACAGTATCAAGCACACACACACTCGCAGGCACACACAGCATATCATCAAGGGAGTATCAAGCACACACCACTCGGGGCAGGCACACACACATACACACAGTATCAAGCACACACACACTCGCAGGGACACACACATACACCACAATGTATTGAGCACACATACACTCGCAGGCCACACACATACACACAGTATTCTTAGGACACCACCACACTCGCAGGCACACACACAGTACACACAGTATTGAGCACCGACACACAGCTCGCCAGGCACTAACACATAACACAGTTATTGAGGAACCACAGCACTCGCAGGCACACTCAACATACAGCACAATATTAAGCACGCACACTACACTTCGCAGGCACCACACATACACACAGGTATTGAGCACACACCAACAACTCGCAGGCACACACACATGTTACACACAGTATAAGCACACACACACTCCGCAGGCAGACACACATACACACAGTTATCAAGCACACACCACCCTCGCAGGCACCACAACACCACACAGCTATTCAAGCCACACACACTCGGCAGGCACACACACATTACACACAGTATTGACCGCCACACACACTCGAGGCCACACACACACAGCACAGTATCAAGCCACACACACACACTCGCGAGGCACACACACACACACAGTATCAAAGCAACACAACACTCGCAGGCAACACCACACATACACACAGTATTGAGCCCACACACACTCGCAGGCACACACACACACAGTATCAAGCACACACACACTCGCAGGCACACACACACACACACAGTATTCAAGCACACCACACCACTCGCAGGCACACACACATACCACACAGTTATCAAGCACACCAGCAACAATCGCAGGCACACACCATACACACAGTATCAAGCACACACACACTCGCAGGGCAACACACACTACACACGCGTATCAAGCACACACACACTCGCAGGCCAACACACCACATACACACAGTATCAGAGCACACACACACTCGCAGGCAACACACACATCACACATATGAGCCCCACACACTCGCAGGCACCACACATACAACAGTATTGACACAACACACTCGCCAGGCACACACACATACACACAGTTTGGAGCACACACAACACTCGCAGGCACACCCACATACACACAGTATTGAGCACACACACACTCGCAGGCACACACAAAGGACACAGTATTGAGCACCACACACACTCGCAGGCACACACCACATACACACAGTATTGAGCACACACACACTCGCCAGGCCACACACATACAACACAGTATCTGAGCACACAACACCGCAGGCCAACACACACATACAACACAGTATCAAGCACACACACACTGCAGGCACAACACACATACACACAATATCAACCCACACACTCATCGCAGGGCACACACACATACACACAGTATCAAGCCCACACACACTCGCAGGCACACACACATCAACCACACAGTATTGAGCCACACACATCGCAGCACACACACACACACAGATACCAGTACACACACACTCGCAGGCACACACACACCACACACAGTATCAAGCCACACACAACACTCCGGCAGGCACACCACCATACACACAAGTATCGAGCACACACCACACTTCGCAGGCACACACATACACACAGTATGAAAGCACACACACACTCGCAAAGCACACACACATACACACGGTATCACAGCCCACACACACTCAGGGCACACAACACATACACACAGATCAAGCACACACACACTCGCGCACCACACACATACAACAGATTGAGCCACACCACACAACTCGCAGGCACAACACAATACACACAGTAATTGAGACAACACACAACTCGCAGGCACACACACATACACACAGTAATTGAGCGCACACACACTCGCAGGCACACACACTTACACACAGTATGAGCACACACCACCAACTCGCAGGCACCAACACATACACCACCGTATTGAGCAACACACACACTACGCAGCACACACACACACACACAGTATTGAGCACACGACACACTCGCAGGCACACACACATACACACAGTATTGAGACACACACAACTCGGCAGGCCACACACACATACACACAGTATCAAGCACACACACCCACTCGCGGCAACACACATACACACAGTATTCAAGCCCACACACACTCGCAGGCACCACACAATACACACAGTATTGAGCACACACCACACCGCAAGGCACACACACATACACACAGACTTGAGCACACAGCACACTCGCAGGCACACACACATACACACAGTACTTGAGCACACACACACTCGCAGGCACCACACACATACACACAGTATCAAGCACACAACAAATCGCAGGGCACACACATACACACAGTATCAAGCACACACCACACTCGGCAGGCACACACAATACACACGGATCAGAGCAACACACACTCGCAGGCACCACACACATACACACAGTATCAAGCACACAACACATCGGCACGCACACACACATACCCACACAGTATTGAGCAACACACACACTCGCAGGCACACACACCATTACACACCAGTATTGAGCACACAACACACTCGCAGCGCACACACACATACACACAGTATTGAGCACACACAACACTCGCAGGCACACACACCATTTACACACAGTATTGAGCACACACACACTCGCAGGCACACACACATACACACAGTATTGAGCACACACACACTCGCAGTGACACACACATAACACAGATTGAGCACACACACACTCGCCAGGCCACACACACATAACACACAGTATTGAAGCACACACACACTCGCCAGGCACACACACATACACACGAGTATTGAGCACCACACACACTCGCAAGGACACACACAACACACAGTATTGAGCACACACACACTCGCAGGCCACACACACATAACACAGTATCAAGCCCACACACACTCGCAGGCACACACACAATACACACAGTATCAAGCCCACACACACTCGCAGGCACACACACATACACACAGTATCAAGCACACACACACTCGCAGGCACACACACATACACACAGTATCAAGCACACACACACTCGCAGGCACACACACATACACACAGTATTGAGCACACACACACTCGCAGGCACACACACACACACAGTAATCACAGCACCACCAACACACTTCGCAGGCACACACACACACACGTATCAAGCACACACACACTCGCAGGCCACAAACACAACTCTCAGTAATTGCGCCACACACACACTCGCAGGCACACACACATACACACAGTATCAAGCATACACACACTCGCAGGCACACACACATACACACAGTATTAAGCACACACACATCGCAGCACACACTACCCACAAGTATCAAAGCCCCACACACCGCAGGCACACCCCACATACACACGTATCCAAGCACACACACACTCGAGGCAAACCACACACATACACACAGTATCATGCCCACACACACTCGCAGGCACACACACATACACACAGTATCAAGCACAGACACACTCGCAGGCACACACACATACACACAGTATCATGCCCACACACACTTGCAGGCACACACACATACACACAGTATCAAGCACACACCACACCTCGCAGGCACACACACATCACACAAGTATCACCAGCACACACACACTCGCAGTTTCACACAGGCAACAATAACACAGTATGAGCCACACACACTCGCAGGCACACACACTACACAAGTATTTGAGCCCACACACACTCGCAGCAGTATTGAGCAACACACATACACATAACACATATCACAACACACCACTCGGCAGGCACACACACATAATTGAGCACAACAACAGTACACCAGTATTGAGCACACACAAAACTCAGGCGGGCACTTCGCAGGCACACACACACACAGTATCAAGCACATTGAGCACACACTCGCCACACACACATAACACACAGGCACACAACATACACAACATTTATTGAGCACACACACACTCGTACCACATACACACAGTATCAAGCATACACACACTCCGCGGCACACAGACATACACTCGCAGTATTAAGCAACACAACACTCGCAGGCCACCAAACATACAACACGTATCAAGCCCCACACAGACTCGCAGGCACACACACCTAGCACACGTATCAAAGCACACACACACTCGCCAGGCACAACACACATACCACAGTATCATGGCCATCGCACACTCGCAGGCACAACACATCACACGTATCAAGCCAGACCACTGCAGGCTACACACACATACACACAAGTATCATGCCACCACAAACACTTGCAGGCACACAGACTACACACGTATCCAAGCACACACACACTGGCAGGCAACCCACATCCACACGTAGGTCAAGCACAACACAACACGAGCACACGCCATAACAAAGTATTGAGCCCACACACACTCGCGGAGCGTCACAACACAATACAACAGTATAAGACACACACACACTTGCGGCAAAACCATACACACAGTATGAGCCACACACACACTCGCGGGGCACACACACACAGCACAGTATCAAGCACACACACACTCGCAGGCACACCACCATACACACAGTATTGAGCACACACCATCTCGCAGGCACACACCCATAACACAGGTATTGAGCACACACAACACTCGAGGCCACTCACACCACACAGTATCCAGCACACACACTTCGCGGCAACACTCATACACCAGCAAAGTCACACATCACACAGTATCAAGCCAACACAGTCGCAGGCACACACACATACATCACGTATCAAGCGACACACCTTGCAGGCACACACAATACACAAGTATCAAGCCACACACATCGCAGGCACATGCCACATACACCAGTATTGAGCACACACACACTCCAGTACACCAGTAATCAAGCAAACACTCGCAGGCACACACCATAAACAAGTATCAAGCCCACACTCGAGGGACACACACATACCTCGCAGACACTAATCGCAGGCACACACACATACACCATTGGGCAACACCACTCGCACACACATTACACGGCAAACACACACACAAGTACAGTATCGCAGGACAGCCCAATAACACAGTATTGAGCAACGACCACACTATAAGCCAGTATTGAGCCCAATACACACTTCAACGGCAACACACCACAAGTATTGCAGGCACACACACATACACACAGTATCAAGCCCACACACACTCGCAGGCAACAACATACACAACAGTATCGCAGGCACACACACACACACACGTATTTGAGCACCACACAACTCGAGGCAGTACAAGCACACACACTCTGCGCATTGAGCCATCACATCACCAGGCACACACTCACGACACGTATCAAGCAACACACACACAGTAATTGAACTCGCAGGCACACACACATACACCACAGTAATCGAGCCCACACACAGGCAACCACATACACACAGTATCGCACACACACACTCGCAGGACACAGTATCAAGCACACACACATCGGCAGGCATACACATAACACCAGTTATTTGGCACACACACACTCACCACATATAAGCACACACAAACACACACACTAACACAGTATCAAGCACACCACACTGCAGGCAACACAACATACACCAGTATCAAGCACAACACGTGATTTGTGACACCGCAGGCTCTCACATATCATAACACAGTATAAGCCCACTATGACTCGTCGAGGCTCACCACTACACACATGTATGAGCACACATACATTCGCAGGCACACACATCTACCACAGTATTTTCGGAACCACAGAACATCATCGCAGCCAAACCACTACAACCAGTATGAGCACACACAGGGTGCACATCGCAGGCACACACCGCACATACCACACAGTATTGAGCTACACACGACTCGCGGCACACTCCACATCAACAATAATTAAGCACACACATCGCAGCACCAGCACATACACACAGTAATTGAGACACACCACACTCGCAGCACACACACATCACAAATATTAAGCACATACACAACTTACGCAGGCAGACAGACCATAACACAGTATTAAGCACCACCACACACTCGCACACACGTCACACATACACAACCAGATTGAGCAGTAGTCCAAGACACACACCTCGCAGGCACACACACATTACACACAGTATGACAAGACACACACACACTCGCAGCACACACACATTACACACAGAGTATCAAGCACACCACACTCGCAGGCACAACACACACACACAGTATCCCAAGCACACACACACTCGCAGGCCACACACATACAACAGTATTGCCACACAACAACACACAGCACAGGCACACTCACACTCGCATGCACACACACCCACTACACACAGTATCAAGCACACACACTGCTCGCAGGCACACAACATACACACAGTATTGAGCACACACACACTCGCAGGCACACACATACACACATCAAGCACACCACACACTCGCATGGCACACACACATATCAAGCAGCACACACACACTCGCAGGCACACACACACTACACACAGTTCAAGCCCACACACACACAAGCAACACACACACACTCGCAGGCACACACACACACTACACACGAGGCACACACACATACACCACAGTAAGCACACACACACAGGCACCACCACTCGCAGGCCACACACACAGCGCACCACACACATACACACAGGTATTGAGCACAGCCCACCACACTCGACAGGCACACACACATACACACAGTATTGAAGCACACACACACTCGCAGGGCACACACACATACACACAGTATACACACTCGCAGGCACACACACATACACACAGTATTGACACACACACACTCGCAGGCACACACACATACACACAGTATTGAGGCACACACACACTCGCAGGCCACACACATACACCAGTATCCCACACACACACTCAGGCACACACACATACACACAGTATCAGCACACACACACTCGCAGGCACACACACATACACACTAGTATCAAGCACACACACACTCGCAGGCACAGGCACAGACACATACACACAGTATCGAAAAGCACACACACACTCGCAGGCACACACACACACACAGTATCCAGCACCACACACACTCGCAGGACACCACACCACATACACACAGTATGAGGACACACACCTCGCAGGCACACACACATACACACACAGTATCGAGCACACACACACTCACACACACATACACACAGTATTGAAGCACACACCACACTCGCAGGCACACACACATACACACAGTATTCACACACACACACTCGCACACAACACATACACACATATTGAGCACACACACAGCAGGCACACACACACATACACACAGTATTCAAGCACACACACACTCGCAGGCACACAACACATACACACAGTATTGAGCACGCACACACTCGCCACAGGCACACACACACCACAGGTAAGCACACACACACTCGCAGGCGCACCACACACTACACACAGTATTGAGCAAGCCCACACACACTCGCAGGCACACACACATACACACAGTATTGAGCAACACACACTCCGCAGGCACACACACATACACACGTATTGAGCACAACACACACTCGCAGCACACCACATACACACATTTGAGCACACACACAACTCGCAGGCACACACACACACATACAGACAGTATGCAAGGCACACACACACTGCACCAGGCACACACAAGAGTATTCAAGCAACACACACTCGCAGGCACCACACATACATACACACAGTAGCAGGCACCACACACAACACAGTAAGCACACACACACTCGCAGGCACACACACATACACACAGTATCAAGCACACACACTCACAGCACACACACATACACACAGTATTGAGCACACACACACTCGCAGGCACACACACATACACACTCGCAGTATGAGCACACACACATACACACACACACACACTCGCAGGCACACACACATACACACAGTATTGAGCACACACACACTCGCAGGCACACACACATACACACAGTATTGAGCACACACACACTCGCAGGCACACACACATACACACAGTATCAAGCACACACACACTCGCAGGCACACACACATACACACAGTATCAAGCACACACACACTCGCAGGCACACACACATACACACAGTATTGAGCACACACACACACTCGCAGCACAAGCAAACACACATACACACAGGTATCAAGCAAACACACACTCGCACGGCACACACACATACACACAGTATTCACAGCCCACACACCACTCGCAGGCACACACACATACACCACAGTATTCACTCGCAGGACCACACACACCACTCGCAGGCCACACACACACAGATTACACAGGATCACACACACACTCGCAGGCACACAGCACACACACACAGTATCAAGCACACACACACCAGCACACACACAACACTCGCAGGCAGCACACACATACACACAGTATCAAGCAACACACATACACACACACACACTCGCAGGCACACACACATACACACAGCACACATATGAGCACACACACACTCGCCCAGCACACACAAGCAGTATAGCCCAAGCACACACACACTCGCCAGGCACACACACATACACACAGTACTGAGCACACACCTCGCAGGCACACACACATACACACAGAAGTCAAAATGAGCACCAGACACACTGACACACACACTCGCAGGCAACCACACACACCAGTAATCCAGTCACACACAACACACAACACTCGCGGCACACACACATGGCTCGCAGGCACACACGACCACACAAGCACAGTATTCAATTCACACACACACTCGCAGGCACCACACACACACACATACACACAGTAGCACACACACGACTCGCAGGCACACACACATACACACTGAAGTATTGCACACACACACACTCGCAGCCACACACACATACGGCTAAATTGAGCACACACAGGGCATACGGCACACACACACATACACACAGTATCAAGCACACACACACTCGCAGGCACACACACACATACACACAGTATCACACCACACACACTCGCAGGCACACAACACATACACACAAGCTATGTAGGCAACACACATACACATCGAGTATTGAGCACACACACACTCGCAGGCTACACCACACATACACACAGTATCCAAGCACACACACACTCGCGGCACACACACACATACACACAGTATTGAGCACACACACACTCGCAGGCACACACACACACACACAGTATTGAGCACACACACACTCGCAAGGCACACACACATACACACCAATATGAGCACCACACACCACGGGCAGCACACACACACAGTATTGAGCCACACACACACTCGCAGGCACACACACATACACACAGTATTGAGCACACACACACTCGCAGGCCACACACTACCACACGGACCAGTATTGAGCACACACACACTCGCAGCACACACACATACACACAGTATGAGCACACACACACCTCGCCAGCACACACACACACATAGGCACCACACCATATCACACAGCACACACACATACACATACAAGCCACACACACACTCGCAGGCACACACACATTACACACAGTATACAAGCCCACACACACTCAGCAGGCACACACACACACACACATCAGGGCATGAGCAGCACACACACACTCGCAGGCACACACACATACACACCAGTATCATTGACACACACACACTTCCAGGCAGGCAACATACACACAGTATTGAGCAACACACACACTCGCAGGCACAACACACATACACACAGTATGAGCAACACACACACTCGCAAGCACACACACACATTACACACAGTATTGAGCACACACACACTCGCAGGGCACAACACACATACACACAGTATCAGCACACACACACTCACGCAGGCACACACACATACACACAGTCAAGCCACATCACACACTCGCAGGCACCAACACACACTACACACAGTTATAAACAACAAGCACACACACACTCAGTATCAAGCCCACACACACTCGCACACACATACACACAGTATTGAGCACACACACATACATCACACACACACACACTCGCAGGCACACACACATACCACACAGTATACTCGCCGGAGCACACACACACTCGCAGGCACACCACACACACATTACACAAGTATTGACACACACACACTCGCAGGCACACACACATACACACAGTATCACTCGCATACACACACACACACTCGCAGGCACACACACATACACACAGTATTGCATGGGCGGGGACCACACACACTCGCAGGCACACACACATACACACAGTATCAAGCACACACACACTCGCAGGCACACACACATACACACAGTATTGAGCACACACACACTCGCAGGCACACACACATACACACAGTATTGAGCACACACACACTCGCAGGCACACACACATACACACAGTATTGAGCACACACACACTCGCAGGCACACACACATACACACAGTATTGAGCACACACACACTCGCAGGCACACACACATACACACAGTATTAAGCACACACACACTCGCAGGCACACACACATACACACAGTATTCAGCACACACACACTCGCAGGCACACACACATACACACAGTATTGAGCCCACACACACTCGCAGGCACACACACATACACAAGTATCAGTATTGAGCCACACACACTCGCAGGCACACACACATACACACAGTATTGAGCCCACACACACTCGCAGGCACACACACATACACACAGTATCACAGACATACACAGTAAATTGAGCACACACACACTCGCAGGCACACACACATACACACAGTATCGCGAGGCACACACAACACACACACACTCGCAGGCACACACACATACACAGTATCAAGCCCACACACACACACACACATACACACATATGAGTCGCACACACACACACACAACATGAGCACCAGTATTGAGCACACACACTGCGGCAGGCACACACACATACACACAGTATTGAGCACCACACACACTCGCAGCACACACACATACACACAGTATTCGAAGCACACACACACTCGCAGCAACACACACATACACACAGTATCAACGGCACACACACATACACACGAGATTGAAGCCCACACACTCGCAGGCACCCACACACATACACACAGTATGAGCACACACACACTCGCAGGCACACACACATACACACAGTATTCCAGCCACACACACACTCGCAGGCACACAACACACACAGTATGAGCACACACACACCTCGCAGCCACACACACTGACACACCACACACCACACAAGTTGAGTATTGAGCACACAACACACTCTGCAATGAGCCACACCACACACTTCGCAGGCACACACACATACACACAGTTAAGCCACGCCACACACCACCACTCGCTACACACACATAACACAAGCACACACACACTCGCAGGCCACACACACATACACACAACACCACACACACAGCACAAACCATACACACAGTACAAGGCCCACACACACACTCCGCAGGCACACCCACCACATACACACAGTATCAAGCCCACACACAACCTCGCAGGCACACACACACACACACAGTATTGAACACACACTCGCAGGCACACACACATACACACAGTATTGATCAGCACACACACACATACACACACACACACATCTAACACACAGTAGAGGCACACACACACACCGCAGGCACACACACATACACACAGTTTACAAGCACACACACAACTCGCAGGGCACACACATACACACAGTATCAACCACACACACACTCGCAGGCACACACACATACACACAGAGTATTGAGCCACACACACTCGCAGGCACACACACATACACACAGATTTAGTTGAGCACAACACACACAGCAACACACCACACACTCAAGCACACACACACTCGCAGGCACACACATACACACAGGCACACACACACTCGCAGGCACACACACATACACACAGTTCATTGAGCACACACACACTCGCAGGCACACACACATACACACAGTATACACACTCGCAGGCACACACACACACACACAGTATCAAGCACACACACACTCGCAGGCACACACACATACACACAGTATCAAGCACACACACACTCGCAGGCACACACACATACACACAGTATTCGCCACACACACTCGCAGGCACACACACATACACACAGTATTAGTCTCAGCCCACACACACTCGCAGGCACACACACATACACACAGTATATTGGAAGCACACACACACTCGCAGGCACACACACATACACACAGTATTCAAGCACACACACACTCGCAGGCACACACACATACACACAGTCCGGGCCACACACAATTCCAAGCACACACACACACTCGCAGGCACACACACATACACAACAGTATTGAGCATACACACACAACACACACACTCGCAGGCACACACACATACACACAGTATTGAGCACACACACACTCGCAGGCACACACACATACACACAGTATTGAGCACACACACACTCGCAGGCACACACACATACACACAGTATTGAGCACACACACACTCGCAGGCACACACACATACACACAGTATTGAGCACACACACACTCGCAGGCACACACACATACACACAGTTATTGCAAGCACACACACACTCGCAGGCAACACACACATACACACAGTATCAAGCACACACACACTCGCAGGCACACACACATACACACAGTATCAAGCCACACACACACTCGCAGCACACACACATACACAAGACAGTATTGAGCCCACACACACTCGCAGCCCACACACACACAAGCACACACACATACACTCAGTATTGAGCACACACACACTCCAGGCCACACACATACACACAGGCACACACACATACACACAGTATTGAGCACACACAACATCGCAGGCACACACACATACACACAGTATTAGCCACACACACTCGCAGGCACACACACATACACACAGTATTGAGCACACACACACTCGCAGGCACACACACATACACACAGTATCAAGAGCAGCACACACACATACCACAGTATTGAGCCCACACACACTGCAGGCAACACACATACACACAGTATCAAGCACACACACACTCGCAGGCAGGCACCACACACATAACACAGTATGAGCCCAGCACACACACAGGCACACACACATACACACAGTATTGAGCACACACACACTCGCAGGCACACACACATACACACAGTATTGAGCACACACACTCGCAGGCACCACACACATACACACAGTATCAAGCACACACACACTCGCAGGCACACACACATACACACAGTATTGAGCACACACACACTCGCAGGCACACACACATACACACAGTATTGAGCACACACACACTCGCAGGCACACACACATACACACAGTATTGAGCACACACACACTCGCAGGCACACACACATACACACAGTATTGAGCACACACACACTCGCAGGCACACACACATACACACAGTATTGAGCACACACACACTCGCAGGCACACACACATACACACAGTATCTCACAGCACACACACATACACCACAGTCGCAGGCACACACACATACACACAATCACACACACACTACCCACATAAGCACACACACTCGCAGGCACACACACATACCACACACACAGTATTGAGCCAACACACACTCGCACACACACACACACACAGCATCAAGCACACACACAGCAGCACACACACATGCACACATCAAGCACACACACACTCGCAGGCACACACACATACACACATACACACAGTATGAAGAACACATTCACACTCACACACATGCCCTTTCACACACACACACACACACACACACACACACACACACACACACACACACACACACACACACACTCGTTCCTACCTTTGACGGACCTGCAGGTACCGCAAACATCTACGGCCCCCACAAAGTTGGTCCCCAGGCTTTGCTCACGCTCCGCAAACTTTGCCATCGTAAGCTCATGCATGATAACCCCTTGGCGGCATACACACCCTACACCCTACACACATGCGTACACACATACACAAACATACCCATGCACAAACAGCACGCCACACACACAAGAAAAAGACACAGCACACACACATGCACACACACACACACACACACACACACACAAGCAAAGACACACACACACACACATGCGTACACACATATACAAACATACCCAAGCACAAACATGCACACACACACATCAAGCACACACACACACACTCACATACACACGCAAGCCCTTTCACACATACACACACACACACACACACACATACTCGTTCCTACCTTCGAACATGGACCTGCAGGTACCGCAAGACATCTACGGCCCCCACAAAGTTGGGCCCCAGTCTTTGCACACGCTCCGCAAACTCTGCCATTGTAAGCTCATTCGTGATTACGCCCTGGCGGCACGTGTTGGTCTTCAGGGTGACAGCCTGGCTGAGCAGGGCCATGTGGCAGGCCCGCATGGTGTCCAGGGTGGCAGTGGTGCGGGAGGCGGTCATTGCATTCTGTCCCTTTAGCTTGAGCTCTGTCGGGTCGGGCATCTCTGGTGGGTGGGTGGGTGGGTAGGGGTTAGGTGTGTGTGTGTGTGGGGGGGGGGGGGGGGGGGGGGTAGGTGGATGGTTTGGTGTGGGTGTGGGTGGTTTGGTGTGTGGGTGTCCAGGGTGGCAGTGGTGCGGGAGCGGTCATTTGCCTTCTGTCCCTATAGCTTAAGCTCTGTTGGGGCGGGCATCTCTGGGTGAGGGGTTGGGGGGTTTGGGGGGTAGGTGTGTGTGGGGGGGGGTGGGTGGATAGGTGTGTGTGCGTGTGAGTGTGGTGGGGTGGGTGGGTGGGGGTAGGGGTGGGGTGGGTGGGTGGGGTGGGGGGTGGTGGGGGGGTAATGGTGGGTAGGTGTACAGGAGGCGGTCACTGCCTTCTGTCCCTTTAGCTTAAGCTCTGTTGGGGCGGGCATCTCTGCGTGTGTGGGTGGGGTGGTAGGGGGGTAGGGGGTAGGTGGTGTGGGTGTGTGGGTGGGTGGAGGTTAGGTGTATGGTGGGTGGGGGTTAGGTGTGTGGGTGGGACGTGAGTGGGTGGGTCGGTGGGTGTACAGGGTGGGTGGCTGGTTGATGGGTGGGTTGGTGGGTGGGTGGGTGGGTGGGACGATGGGTTTGTGGTTTGTGGTGGGTGGGTGAGTGGTTTTGTGGATTGGTAGGTGAGTTTGTGGGTGGGTTTATGGGTGGGTAGATGGGTGGCTGGGTTGGTGGGACGATGGGTTTGTGGGTTGGTGGGTGGGTAGGTGGGTGGGTAAGGTGGGTCGATGGGTTGGTGGGTGGTGCGTGGATGGTAGGTGGGTGGGTAGGTGGATTGGTTGGTGAGTTTGTGGGTGGGTTTATGCGTGGGTTTGTGGGTGGGTGGGTGGGTGGGTGGGTAGGTGGGTGGGTTGGTGGGTCGCTGGGTTGGTGGGTCGATGGGTTTGTGGGTGGGTGGGTGGGTGAGAGGTGGTTGGTGGGTCGCTGGGTGGTGGGTCGATGGGTTTGTGGGTGGGTGGGTGGGTGGTTTGTGGATTGGCAGGCGAGTTTGTGGGTGGGTTTATGCGTGGGTTTGTGGGTGGGTTGGTGTTGGGTAGGTGGGTGGGTTGGTGGGTCGCTGGGTTGGGGTCGATGGGTTTGTATGTGTGTGTGTGGGTGGGGTTTTGTGGATTGGTAGGTGAGTTTGTGGGGGTTTATGCGTGGGTTTGTGGGTCGGTGCGTGTGTGGGTAGGAGGGAGGTGTGGGCGGGTCGAAGGGTTGGTGGGTTGATGGGTTTGTGGGTGGGTCGGTGCGTGTGTGGGTCGGTGAGGTGGTGGGCGGGTCGAAGGGTTCAGCGTCCCCCTTACCCACTCCCTTCATTCATGTACTGCCCCCTACCCCCACCCCCCCCCCACACGCACACCCAAAAACACACACCCCACTCCACATCCCCCCCCCCACCTACACACACAGGTCACAGCCCCCCCCAGCGTCCCCCTGACTCCACTCCCTTCATTCATGTACTACCTCAGTGTGTCCATACTCCTCTTGGCATGGTCTGTTGCCGCATGTGCCGCCATCTCCGCTTGCTGCACACACACACCAGGTTAAAGCCCCCTCACCCCCCCACCCCACCCCCACACGCACACCCAAAAAACACACACCCCACTCCACATCCCCCCCCCCACACACACACACACAGGTCACAGCCCCCCCCCAGCGTCCCCTGACTCACTCCCTTCATTCATGTACTGCCTCAGTGTGTTCCATACTCCTCTTGGCGTGTTCTGCCGCCGCGTGTGCCGCCATCTCCGCTTGCTGCACACACAAACAGGTTTAAAGCCCCCTCACCCCCACCCCACCCCCACACGCACACCCAAAAACACACACCCACTCCACATCCCCCCCCCCCCCCACCCCACACACACAGGTCACAGGCCCCCCCCAGCGTCCCCCCACTTCCCTTCATTCCCCTCAGTGTGTGTCCATACTCCTCTTGCGTGTTCTGCCGCCGCGTGTGCCGCCATCTCTGCTTGCTGCACACACACACAGGTTAAAAAGCGTTAAAGCCCCCCCACCCCACCCCACGCGCACACCCCCACAAACGCAACCATAAACACCACCCCACTCCCCACATTCCCCCCCCCCCCACACACACACATGGGTCACAGCCCCCCCCCAGCGTCCCCCTGACTCACTCCCTTCATTCATGTACTGCCTCAGTGTGTCCAGACTCCTCTTGCGTGTTCTGCCGCCGCGTGTGCCGTCCATCTCCGCTTGCTGCACACACAAACAGTTTAGCCCCCCCTCGCACACACGACACACACACCCAAAAACACACCCCACTCCACATCCCCCCCCCCCACACACACACACAGGTCACAGCCCCCCCCAGCGTCCCCTGACTCACTCCCTTCATTCATGTACTGCCTCAGTGTGTCCATACTCCTCTTGCATGGTCTGTTGCCCACGTGTGCCGCCATCCTCCGCTTGCTGCATCTCTCCACATCCGCCAGCACACACCTTCCCTTATTCCCCCCCCGACCCCCCCCCCACGTGTGGCCCCCCCCCCCCCCCCCCTCCCCCCCACCCCCCCCCCCCCCCCCACCCCCCCCATACACACACACTTAGGTTAAAGCCCACACACACCCCCCACACCCCCCACCCCCCCACACACACCTTGAGCCACCCCCACCCCACCCCACATGCCACGCCCCACCCTCACACACCCTCACACACCATACCAGCACACCGCCTCATTGCCAAAAAAAAACTGACTCACTTCCTTCATTCATGTACTGCCTCAGTGTGTCCATACTCCTCTTGGCATGGTCTGTTGCCGCGTGTGCCGCCATCTCCGCTTGCTGCATCCTCTCCCTCATCAACATCTGGACGTTTCGGTGCCGTTCACACTCCTCCGACAACATTTCATACGTGACTCTAGCTCAGAACACGGTGGCCCTGTGTGTGTGTGGTGGGTGGCTGGGCTTGGTTGTGGTTGGTTGTGGTTAGAGGGTGTGGTTTGGTTTTGGTGTGGTGTGGTGTGGACGTTTCGGTGCTGTTCACATTCCCCCGACAACATTTCGAAATGGGATTCTAGCTCAGATACACGGGTGGCCCTGTGTGTGCGTGGTGGTGGCTGGGTTGGTTGTGGTTGGCTGTGGCTACAGGGTGTGGTTTGGTTTTGGTGTGGTGTGGTGTGGACGTTTCGATGCGTTCACATTCCCCGACAACATTTCGATTCGTGACTTCTAGCTCAGATACACGGGTCCCTTGTGTGTGGTGGTGCTGGTTGGTTGGCTTGGCTTGGTTGGTTGTGGTTGGTTGACTCTAGCTCAGAGACACGGGTGGCCCTGTGTGTGTGGTGGTGGTTGGTTCTCGTTAGAGGGTGTGGTTGGGCATGGTTTGGTTTTGGTTTTGGTGTGGTGTGGTGTGGTGTGGATTGTTTTTGGTTTTGGTGTGGACATTTCGCGTGCCGTTTCACATTCCTCCGACAAAATTTTGATACGTGACTCTAGGTCGGATACAAGGGTTGCCCTGTGTGTGATTAGGGTTAAGGGTTCAGGGTTTAGGGTTTTTATGGGTTTGGCCGGCATGGTTTGGTTTTGGTTGCTCCAATGTGGTGTGGATTTTTTTGTTTGGTGCGGTGTGGACGTTTCAGTGCCGTTCACACTCCTCCGACAACATTTCGAAATGGGATTCTAGCTCAGATGCATGGGTTGCCCTGTGTGTGTGTGGTGGTTGGTAATGCTTAGAGGGTGTGGTTGGGCATGGTTTATTTTTGGTGTGGTGTGGTGTGGATTGTTATTGGTTTGGTGTGGTGTGGACATTTCGGTGCTGCACACATTCTTCAGACAACTTTTCGATACGGGATTCTGGCTCACATACACAGGTGGCCCTGTATGTGTGGTGGTGGCTGGATTGGTTGTGGTTGGTTGTGGCTAGAGGGAATGTTTGGGGCATGTTTTGGTTTTGGTGGAGTGGTGTGGATTGTTTTTTGGTGTGAGTGTGGACCCATTTCGGTGCCGTCGCATTGCTCTGACAACTTTCGATACGTATTTCTCTAGCTCAGATACACCGTGTGGCTACACACAATATAGTGGTTGGGGTGGTTGCCAGTGACTCTAGCTGAGGAATACACGGGGGCCCTGACACACATTATAGTGGTTGGGGTTGGTTGCAGTTGGGGTTGGTTGACTCTAGACTCTCAGATCACAGATACACCAGGGACCTCACACAATTATAGTGGTTGGGGTTTGGTTGCAGTTGGTTGGGGTTGGTTGTGACTCTACTCTCTGGAGATACACGGGTGGCCCTACACACAATATAGTGGTTGGGGTTGGTTGCAGTTGGTTGGGGTTGGTTGTGACTCTAGCTCAGATACACAGGGGCCCTACACACAACTAGGTGGTTGGGGTTGGTTGCAGTTGGTTGGGGTTGGACGTCTAGGAACAGTAATAACAGGGGGGGGGTACAGAGGGCGCAGATACACAGTGGCCCCCTACACACAATATAGTGGTTGGGGTTGGTTGCAGTTGGTTGGGGTTGGTTGTGACTCTAGCTCAGATACACGGGTGGCCCTACACACAATATAGTGGTTGGGGTTGGTTGCAGTTGGTTGGGGTTGGTTGTGACTCTAGCTGAGATACACGGGTGGCCCTACACCAACATCGAATATAGTGGTTTGGGTTGGTTGCAGTTGCGTTGGGGTTGGTTGTGATCTAGTTGACGCAAAAAAACGAGCGTGGATATTAGTGCGTGGTTGAGGCTTCCTAACAAATTATTGTGGGTGCAAGTGTTGGGGTGTGTAGCTGTTGTTATGGTTGTGTATCGCGTTGCAGGGTTTGTGCTTTGGTTGTGACTCTAGACTCTAGCTCAGTAACACAGTGCTCCGTACACACACTATACAGTGGTTGGGGGTGGTTGGGGTTGGGTTTTGTGTTGTTGTTAGTTGCTTTGGTTGCTGTTGGTTGTGGTTTAGGTTGGAAGGGCGGGGTGGGGGCATTTGTAGAGGATGATTTTGCGCCAACAACCAAAAAACATGAGATACGCCTGGCTGCCATTTACGGATTCTTATATGTTCGCGAAAACATTATTAAAAAAAAAATGGGGTTCTTTAGGAGAATTTGGGGAGAAGCCGCGAACTATTCAATAAAAATGAGGTTTGGATAATCGTGCGAGAAAAGTTTTTTTTTTGCTAAATCATTTTTTTACAGGACACGAATCCCGCTGCAGGCATTAACGCATCTAGTAAAAAACAATTTTCTCCTTATCGGTCCTTTAATCAATAAAAAACCCTTTTCGGTCCTTTTTAATCAATAAAACCTTTTTCTGGTCCTTTTAATTCAATAAAACCCACCTAGTCAGTTTTGTGTGCTTTTTTTCCCAGCTCCGATAAATTTCCTTGTTTTGGTTTCATGTGAATTCATAATAAAATTAAATAAAATAAAAAAACCGCCCTAGTTTAAGTTTCTTGTGCTTCTCCAGCTCAGAAATGCAAAAAGGCATCTCTTTCTCCGCGCAGGGTGGCCCTCAGTTTTATGTTTTTTCAAAAATCCGTTTTGAAATTTTTGAAAAAGAAAAATGAATGTACCTTGTTTTAGTACATAAAACCCAGCCTAGTATAGTTTCTGTGCGGCTCCCAGCTCAGATGCAAAGCATACTCTTATTCTCGCCAGTGGCCCTCAGCTTTTATTTTTCAAAATCGTTTTGAAATTTTGAAAAAGAAAAATGAATGTCCTTGTTGTAGTACATAAAACCCACCTAGTAAGTTTCTTGTGCTGCTCCAGCTCAGATGCAAAGGCATCTACTATTCTGCACAGGTGGCCCTCAGGCTTTTATTTTTCAAAATCGTTTTGAAATTTTGAAAAAGAAAAATGAATGTCCTCTGATTTGATAGTACATAAAACCCACCTAGTAAGTTCTTGTTGGGGCGGCCTTTTTTTGGGGCTCCCAGCCTCAGATGCAAAGCACCTCTCTTTCTGCCAGATTACGTCCAGTGGCCCCTCCAGTCTTAGTTTTTCAAAATCGTTTTTGAAATTTATGAAAAAGAAAAAAATGAAACTGTCCTTGTCATTTGTAGTACATCAAACCCACCTAGTAAAGTTTCTTGTGCTGCTCCCAGCTCAGATGCAAAGGCATCTCTTTCATTCGCCAGGTGGGCCCTCAGCTTTATTTCAAAATCGTTTTGAAATTTTGAAAAAGAAAAATGAAGTCCTTGTATGTCAGCTACATAAAACCCACCTAGTCCAAGTTTCTTGTGCTGCTCCAGCTTCAGATGCAAAGGCATCTCCTTTTCTGCCAGGGTGGCCCTCAGCTTTATTTTTCAAAATCGTATTTGAAATTTTGAAAAAAGAAATATGAATGTTTTGTCCTCTTCTAAAACCCACCAAGTCAGTCTTGTGCTTTAAACAACTTCCAATTTTATTCCTTGTTTTGGTTTCAATGTGAATGGCATAATAAAAAAATAAAAAAAACAACCCAATTTTGAATAACAAAATACCGAATGTCCTTGTTGTGTATAATAAAACCCACCTAGTTCATTTCTTAGCTTTTCAATTCAGCCCGCAAAGGCATCTCGTTCTGCAGGGTGGAATCTCAGCTTATTTTCAAAATCATTATAGAATTTTGAAAAAGAATATGAAAAGAAAAGAAAAAAGTTCCTCCTGGTTTCCTCATCAATAAAACCCACCTATTCAGAAAAATTTGTTTTTTTGTCCTCATCTTAAATAAAACGTCACCTAGTCAAGCTTCCTGTGCTTTCCAACTCAAGCCGCAAAGCATCTCGTTCTGGGCCAGGGTGGCCCTCAGCTTTTCCTTCAGGACCTCCACGATACCACTCTGTGGACCAGGGCTGCCACCGCAGCAGCAATGGCGTCTGGGCAGCCTAAGTCGAACGGGTTGAGATTCAGGTCGGGTCCGCCCTGTGACGAATTGCCGTACTCGGTGGGCAGGAGGGAGGGTTCAGAGGGGGGGTTGGTGGGGTGGGTGTGGTGGAGGTGGTGTGGTCGGTGGGGTGGGGGGTCCTGCCGGGTCGGCCCTCGCTTTTCTTCAAACCTCCACGATACACTCTGCCGGGCCAGGGACTGCCACCGCAGGCAGCAATAGGTCTGGCAGCTTAAGTCGAACGGGTTGAGGTTCAGTCTGGTCGCTTTGTGACGCTAATTGTCTGGTACTGTGGAAGAAGGGTGGTGGGGGGGGGGGGGGGGGGCTGCCAGGTCGGCCTCAATTTCTTCAAAGACCTCCACGATACCACTCTGGGACCAGAAGGTGCCCACCGCCAGGCAGCAATGGGTCTGGAGCAAGCTCGTACGAACGGGGTTGAGGTCAGGTCTAAATCGCTTGTGACGTATTGGCCCGTACTGTGGGAGGAAGGCGTGAACAGGGGTTATGGGGGGGGGTGGGGTGGGTGGGTGGGTGGTGGTGGTGGTGGAGGTGGTGGTGGTGGGGGGGGGGGGGGTCTGCCAGGGTGGCCCTCAGCTTTTCTTCAGGACCTCCAACGATCACCCACTCTGCGGTCCAGGATGCCACCAGCCAGGCAGCATTGGGTCTGGGCCAGCTAAGTCGAACGGGTTGAGGTTCAGGTTTGGTCCGCTGTGAACGTAATTGCCCGTCTGCGGGGAGGGAGGGTGGGGTTCAAGGGGGTGGGGTGGGGTGGGTGTGGTGGTGGGTGGGTGGGGGGGGGGGGGGGGGGTCTGCCAGGGGTGGCCCCTCAGCTTTTCCTTCAGGACCTCACACAATAACACTCTGCGGGCCAGGGCTGCCACGCCAGGCAGCATTGGGCTGGACAGCTAAGTCAAACGGTTTGAAGGTTCAGGTCGGGTCCATTGTGACGTATTGCCAGTGTCTGTGGAGGAAGGTGGAGGGAAGGAGGGGTAGGGGGGGGGGGGGGGTAAGCGGTAGCATTGGGGTCTGGACCAGCCTCAGCTTCTGACCGCATTTGTCCCTACTGTGGGAAGGAAGGGTAGAAGGGGTTGAGTGGGTGGAGCGAACAGTAACAGAGATGTGGTGAAGTGGGGGGGAGTTGGACCGCCCTTGGTGCTGGTGCTGGTGGGGTGGGGGTGGGGTGGTGGCAGACATTGGTCTGGGACTAGCCAAGCTTCTTGACACAATCGTACAGCTCTGGGAAGGAGGTAAAGGGGTGAGGGCTGGGTGGAGCGAACAAGTACAGAGTATGGTTGTGAAGTGGGGGAAGTTTGGACGCATTGGTGCTGGTGCTGGTGGGGTGGGGGTGGGGGTGGTGGGCAGGTTAGCATTGGGTCTGGACTAGCCTCATCCCGCTTCTTACACAGTCCCAAAATTTATCGTACTACTGTGGGAAAAAGGAACGGGTGGAAAGGGGTTGAGGCTGGGTTGGAGCGAACAGTACAGAGTGTGTGTGAAGTGGGGGGGAGTTGGAAACGCATGGTGGGGGTGGGGGGGTGGGGGTGGGGAGGGTGGGGGGAGTGGTGGCCAGGTACGCATTGGGTCCGGACCAGCTTAGCCTCTGACAAATTTGTCCTACTGTGGGAAGGAAGGGTTACAGCGTTCCGGGGGTGGGTGGGCGGACAGTGTTCAGAGTGGTGTGGGGGTGGGGGTAGGGATGGTGTGTGGTGTTTAGGGGGGAAGTGGTGGTGGTGGTGGTGGTGGTGGTGTCAGGTAGCGTTGGGTCTAGACCCAGCCTCATGGAATGGGTTGAGGTTTCAGGTCGTGTTGCTTCTGACGTATTTGCCGTACTGTGGGAGGAGGTGCAAGGGGTCGAGGGTAGGGTGGCGGTGGGGTGGGGTGGGGGTGAGGTGGGTGGGAGGGTCAGGGTAGGGTGGGGTGGGTGGGTGGGGTGAGGGGTGGGTGGAGGGGTTCGAGGGGTAGGGTGGGTGGGTGGGGGTGGTGGGGTTGAGGGGGGGTGGGCTGGACAGAACAGAGTGTGGGTTGGGTGGGGGGAGGGATGGGGGGTGGGGGTGGAGGTGAGGGTTGGGATGGGGGGGGGGGGGGGGCCGAATTGGGTGTGTGGTGGTGTGGTGGTGGTGGCTTGGGTGGCGGGAGGGATGGGTTGGGGTGAGTGAGGGTGGAATGGGGGGGGGCGAATTGGTGTGGTGTGGTGGGTGGTGTGGCTTTGGGTCTGGACCAGCCTCGCGAACGGGTTCAGGTTTCAGGTCTGGTTGCTTCTGTCGTATTTGTCCGTACGTGGAGGAAGTGGAGGGAGGGAGGGAGGGGAGGGGTGGGGGGAGGGAGGGGGAGGGGTGGGGAGGGGTGGGGTGGGGTTGAGGGGGGGGGGGGGCGAAGGTACAAGTGTGTTGGCGTGGTGGTAGGTGGGGTAGGGGTGGGGGTGGGTTGGGGGTGGGGGTGGGGGTGGGGGTGGGGGTGGTAGCAGGTAGCATTTGGGTCTGGACAGCCTCCAGCTTTCTGACACATTTTCCGTACTGGGAAGGAAGGTGAGAGGGGGTGAGGGCTGGGTGGGACGAACGCGTACAAGAGTGTGTGTAGGGTGCGGGTAGGGGTGCGGGTGGGGGAGTTTGGCGTATTGGTGGTGGTGTGGTGGCAATGGGTTGGACCAGCCTCATGGAACTGGTCAATGTCAGGTCTGGTCGCTTCTGACGTATTTGTCCGTACTCGTGGGAAGGAAAGGGTTGAAGGGGTTGAGGGCTGGGTGGGGCGAACAGCACAGAGCTGTGTTGAAGTGGGGGGGAGTTGGACGCATTGGTCCTGGCGCTGGTGCGTAGGTGGTGGTGGTGGCAGGTAGCATTGGGTCTGACTGCCTCAGCCTTCTGACACAATCGTACGTACGTGGAAGGAAGGGTGAGAAGGTTAAGGGGGTGGAACATCAGGAACACGCAAAACCAACACAACTTCCATCGCGCTCCTGATTATTACACTAGTGGTACATGAATAACACGTATGTTCCTATTTAC